>ONZH01003574.1:0-15735 GCA_900303285.1 Rhinella marina | reverse complement strand
GCTCTCTCCATAGATTTCGATGGGATTGAGGTCAGGAGACTGGCTAGGCCATTCCATGACCTTGATATGCTTCTTATGGAGCCACTCCTTTGTTTCCTTGGCTGTTATGTTTTGGGTCGTTGTCATGCTGAAAAGACCCTTCCACGACCCATTTTCAGTGCCCTGGCAGAGGCAAGGAGGTTGTCACCCAGGATTTTGCAATACATGGCCCCGTTCATCTTCCCATCAATGCGGTGAAGTTGGCCTGTGCCCTTAGAAAAAACACCCCCAAAACATAATACTTCCACCACCGTGCTTGACGGTGGGGATGGTATTCTTAGGGTCATCTTCTGTATTTCTTCTTCTCCAAACACGTCGAGTTGAGTTGAGGCCAAATAACTCAATTTTGGTCTCATCTGACCACAGCACCTTCTCCCAGTCTCTCTCGGAGTCATTAATATGTTCATTGGCAAACTTGAGGCGGGCTTGGACGTGAGCCTTCTTGAGCAGAGGAACCGTGCGTGTACTGCAGGATTTTAAACCATTACATCTCAGTGTATTACCAATGTTTTTTTGGAGACTGTGGTCCCAGCTGCCTTGAGATCATTACTCAGCTCCTCCCGTGTAGTTCTTGGCTGATTTTTAGCCTTTCTTATGATCAATGAGACTCCACGAGGTGATATCTTGCATGGAGCTCCAGGCCTGGGTCGATTGACAGTAATGTTGTACTTCTTCCACTTCCGAATAATTGCACCAACAGTTGTCACCTTCTCATCCAGCTTCTTACTTATGGCTTTGTAGCCCATTCCAGCCTTGTGTAGGTCAACAATTTTGTCCCTGACATCTTTAGACAGCTCTTTAGTCTTGCCCATGGTGGAGATGTTGGAGTGTCACTGAGACTGTTGGCAGGTGGCCTTTTATACAGGTCACAATTTGGGACAGGTGTCTCTCATCCAGGTAACGACTTCACTGTGATTAGGGTGTGTCAGTGGTCTGTGGGAGCCAACATTAGTCATGGTTTTACTAGGGGATCAAATACTTATTTCCCTCAAAGAAATGCAAATTATTTTTTACTTCTCATTTCATGTAATTTTCTCCGTTTTTCTTTTGATATTCTCTGTGGCACTGTTAAAATAAAGCTGGCATAAAATTATGAGACATTTCATTTATTTTTTAGTATTAAAACTTTTAAAGTCAGTGGGGGATCAAATACTTATTTCCTCCACTGTATATACCGCCCTCCCCGTCATTGAACCCCTCGCTGTTCACGGCATAGGTCTTTCAGGGGTGAATTTAGGTAACAATAAAAAATATAAATACTCAACTTATCTTTTTGCTTGTGTAGAGGCCATCGTGGCCATCTTGATTGATGATGTCAACATGCTGGCCGGGAATGGTTGACGTGATAAGTTACCCCGGGCAAGATTTTGCGCAGAATCTTCAATCAAGAAGGCGGTGGAGGCCTATTTGCGCCGGACCCCATTTTAGTCAACCAGGTCTACAAACGTTTTTGTAACATCTTGTGAGACAGTGACTGGAAAAGTAGTAGAAAATTGCTATATTTTGCCTAGATTTCTCTTATATACAATGTATTAGACTACAGGAAGTAGATATCTCAACTAGGAAAGCTGAGTGAGATATCAAAAATCCAGGAAAGATGGGTTTCCTTAGCAAAACATTGTTTGCTGAGGACATTGGGTAATGGAATGGATTTTATGGAATGATGAGCAGGTTGGTAGTAGGGCTCCTCATTCCCTTCCTGTCCAGAACAGGTTTCCTATGAAGCTCAGCTCATTTCTGGGCTATAAAGGTCTGCACTATGAACATGTGTGAGTGGAGGACTGGTTGAAGAGACTGTCTTTCACCATTGCTGCTTAAAGGGGTATTCTCATCTTGGACAATGGGGGCATATCGCTAGGATATGCCCCCATTGTCCTATAGGTGCGAGTCCCGCCACTGGGACCCGCACCTATAACGAGAACGGGGCCCCCAGAGTGAAGAAGTGCGCACCGCGCAAGCGCGGCCGCTCTCCATTCACTTCTATGGGGCCGCCGGAAATAGCCGAGCGCTGCCTCGGGTATCTCCGTCGGCTCCATAGAAATGAATGGGAGCGGTGGTCGTGCATGCGCAGTGCGCTCCCATTCATTTCTATGGAGCCGACGGAGATAGCCGGCGGCCCCATAGAAGTGAATGGAGAGCGGGCCCGCACTTGCGCGGTGCGCACTTATTCACTTCGGGGGCCCCGTTCTCGATATAGGTGCGGGTCCCAGCGGCAGGACCCGCACCTATAGGACAATGGGGGCATATCCTAGCGATATATGCCCCCATTGTACAAGATGAGAATACCCCTTTAAGTTTGCTAAACATCAAAAAAGGACACTGTAAGTTTACTTTGTGTTTTGTCGAGTGGCTGGTAGTACGCTGTCCGTATAGAAAGGGTGATCTTACGTTTAGTCATTGCTCAGCAAAGCAGGACTTTATTTTTGTGTTTTTGACTGAATGTAAAGGCCTTATATTTTTGCTTGTGCATGAAAATAAAGAAAACAGCAAATCCCTGTGTGAACTGTGCTGTGGTGTCACTGTCTCTTACTGCTGTGCCTACCACTATTGAAATGACCCCCACAATCTGGTAATGTTTCATTTAGAGAGCTCAGTCATGCTGTTCTCTGCTGGAACAGTCTGTTGGAACTCCTGCCGGCAGTGTGAAAGAAGCCTAAAAAATCTATTTATCACTGTTATGTACCTGACCTAACATGGTATTGGGCTTTGTCCAATAGTGTTTTTTTTTCCCAAAAAAATGTTCTTGTCTTCAATCAAATTGTTGAAAATTGTCTTGGCCTTCCATTGTTTCTAAAGAAAAATAAAGGACATTCTTAAATTGTACTCTTGCGTGGTGGATAATATAAGCTACACCTTGAAATTTTCACAGTGTAGCAAGGTGCTCACCGACATTGACATGTGGGGCAGCTGTTACGGCCATGGACAATACATGTCTTTCACGACCCACTGGGTCAATGTTTTATACTGTTGCAGCAACTCTGCACAACAGCAAGGCCACCTGCTGTTGACACCTCTATGTTTGTGCCAGAGTGGTTCCCACATCAGTCACCTACTCCACATCTTCCTTAATTGATATCATCCCATCCTCAACAGAAACAGGGCAGAATATTGCTTCCACTCCACCTCCCTCCTTTCATCTTCTTTTATATGTTTAACCTTAGCAATCCCCCTAGTTTGTGATAATTTTTCGATCGCATTGCATTTCCAATACTGCTGTGTGCATATAAACATCAGCATACATCTTCCCCCAAATACAGGAAGGTTTTTGGAACATTAAAAAAAAACATAAATCTGACAGTGCAGTGTGTTTATAAACAGGATGGCTGGTAACACAATCAACCATGCATTTATCAAAAGCTGTGTATGTTAATGTCACTCTGTCCTTTGCTTGTATACAAGCTCTATACAAATCTATAAACACATAATGCACGTTCATGTGCATCTTATGTGGATGCACAGAAGTATTTCATGGAAATTCTTAGTGAGAGTTCTGGAGAAAAAAAAAGGGTCTACTCCAATGTAAAGTAGGTATTATTTCCTAAAAAGCAGTACATGTATTAAAAAATAGTATGTCTACTGCAGGCTTGCAGTTGCCACCTGATGCTACTGTATTTGGCTCTCATGCTAGCTCATAGTGGTGTTTGGTAAATTAGAACTGAACCAGCAACTGTGTCATTACATTTTCTAATAAATCGTTTGTCAAGATTGTTTGCCATTGTAGGAGTGTTTAGGCTTGTTTTTCTCAGGCATTTTCTGTATACAATAAAAGCTGGATGTATTTGGATAAGGAGGATAGCAAGGATACAGACATTTTGCTATATTCCCTATGTTGACATTGGCATATTGGTGTAAAACATAACTGTGATGTTCTGCTTGCATAGATTCTTCCTGTTGCCAACCCGGATTGCCTGACCTGTATCTGTATCTAACTATGCCTACTACCTCATCCTTCAGTCCTGCATTGTTTGCTCCTGGTAAACGACTCGACCTTCTGACTACCTCTGTACTTCTAGTACCTTGCTCAGGTACCACCTGGTCCACCTGGACCAGCTGACTCATGTGCCAATCCTCCTCAAGAGGTAATGACCTGGTGTTCCCCTCAGGAAAGTCTATCCCCACCATCTGGGGTATTGTGAAGAATGAGGGGGTTCACTTAGACAATGCCTTTAGATGAGGTAGGACACGAGGCACAGTTGGGTCACACCATTGGTTCTTGACAGATTCGCTGCTCCCAGAATCAGAAAGGCATGGCTCACCAGTCCTTTGCCAGAGTTTGGACCCAACTGATTGAAGGACAATCATTGACAGAAAAAGAATAACAAACTCAGAGAGAAATGTCAAGGTTGTTGCAAAACTGAGCATTACAGTTATGCCTCAGAAAGATATGTAAATTATTACAGGTGTGGTCTGATAAAAGACTGAGGTCTTGCCATAAAAGTGCTTTCCCCACTGCCCTATAAAAAGGATCTCAGGAAGGTACTTTTGGGTATTGTATGTATTGGTAAGAGATTTGTTAACTGCTAGACATGCCTCAAAGACATTTTTCCCAATTGACAGACTTTTACAGGGGGCCTGCATCATTAGGCTAAGAGAAGCAGGATGATTGTTTTGATAAATTGTCTGTCATCTAGCTCATTTCTGACACATGGTAAGCATGCTCAGATAACCCAGGCAGACCAAAAGTAGAAAGGATTGTTTGATGCAGAAGCAGCTCCCAGTGTTTCATATCCACTATCCAGAAACAGGTGACATTTTCATTACACACCCCTGTCGCTGCCTAGACCATTTCCATGCACTTATCAGAAGGAAATTTAGTGTCACAGTACCCATTACATTTCCTGCGATTGACAACCAGTCACCATTGTCTTTGTTTGCAGCGGTGGTGTGAACAAGAGACCTGGACTTCTTTGGACTTGAACCATATCTGAATCCCAGTTCTGTTTGGGATCCAATAATGGTCATGTTCAGGTATGGAGGCCTTGTGGTAAGCACTTCAATCCTGCATTTGTTGTGGAGCAACACATTGCTCCAACGGTGGGTATGATGATCTAGGAAGCCATTACATATAACAGCTGGTGTCTCCTAGTAGTGATATGAGGGACAGCTCACTTATATGTGTAGGGCATCCTGTGACCACGTGTGTTTTCTCTCATGGCAGAGTTTCCAAACTGGCGTTTTTCTGTAGGATTATACTCATCCCCTCACAGCATGGTTTTCTCAGAAATCTCTCCATCAGATTGCAACAGTTTCTTGCCCTGTAACTTGTTTTTTCACCAGTCAAGTATTTATTGGACTAGCTGGGATGCCAGCTACAAATGTGGAAGATCTATGAAATTTGCTGCAAGATACCACATGAAACCTGTATGCCTCCATTATCAACTGTATCTCATTTTGTATCCAGGTAATAGAGCCTCGATTCAATTGTACAGGTTTCCCCAAAAAACATTGTTTCTCTCTATTGTAATCACTTACATATATCATCATTCCATTCACACATACTGTATAATGTTTCAGCTGAATAAATTCTAATAACTCCTTTTTGGTGTGTGTGTGTGTGGGTGTGTGTGTGTATGTGTATGTGTGCGTGTGTGTGTGTGTGTGTGTGTGTGTATGTGTGTGTGTGTGTGTGTGTGAATGTACATTAACCTTGGCTCTTGCTTTCCTCAAAGTTAACATTCCTTGGTGCATTCACAGCTGGTTTCATAGTTGCCCTTTGGACCTTGGTGATTATTTTGACCTGATTGTTTTGGTACAGTCAGCATTTTTTAAATGAGTACAATGTGGAAACCAATGTATGAGAAGAAAATAAACACCTGGTACAAACCTTTCCACTTTGTACTGTACCTTAATTTTATTTAATGTTAAATTGACAAAGGAGGTTGGATGTGTATTGGTGATCTATGGCATTGGACCAGATGGGCTATCATTCTCTCTCTAAGCATATTAATGAGCCTTGGGCAACATTAATCTTACTCTGGTTTACCATATTTACTTCTTTAGACCACTTTTAATAGCTACTAACCACTGAATACTGGGTACACCCCATAAACCGTTTTACAGATGCTCTAACCTGACCACCAACCATCAAAATTTGGCCCTTGTGAGAGTGGTACATGTCAGCTTCTAAAACTTACTGATTACTTGCTGCCTTACATATCCCGCAATTTAACAAATGCCATTGTCATGAAATTTTAAATTTCACTGTGCCTATTAGTGGCTTACATCAGGAGACTGTGGTGGCCAGGACATCTGACAGCATACTTTCACTCTATTTTTTGTGAAGTCACTCATTCCGAGGCATGAACTGTGTTCAGGGTCATTGTCTTGTTAAAAAATAAATATAAATTTCCATATGTCCATTAATCACCATAGTTTGAATACTTTACCTAGTGCTGATGTCTTATCTATCTATCTATCTATCTATCTATCTATCTATCTATCTATCTATCTAAAACAAATAATTCCACAGCACCACCCAAGATTGTGCCAAAAGAAAAGGTGTTTATTACACCAGAGTGACGTTTCAGTCCTTCTCAATGGGACTTTTCTCAAGCAGTAGTACTACTGCTTGAGAAAAGTCCCATTGAGAAGGACTGAAAGGTCGCTCTGGTGTAATAAACACTTTTCTTTTGGCACAATCTTGGGTGGTGCTGTGGAATTATTTGTTTTATATTTTTGGACTGGACCGAGTCCCAGCCGCGGGCACACCATTACTTCCTTTATCGTGCAGTGCTGCTTTCATTATTTTTTGGACCTATCTATCTATCTATCTATCTATCTATCTATCTATCTATCTATCTATCTATCTATCTATTCTATCTATCTATCTATCCTGTATACACCAATAAAACTTGTAATTATTTTCAGAGATACACAAGACTTTTTCTTGCCATTTAGAAAGAAATGAAATGAACAGAGTTTTGTGAATTCATATTGTAATATAAACAATCTTATCTAGAAAAAGGACAGTGGAAATCTCAAAATAATATTATGTGAGGTACAATAAATAATATATTGTGCTCTAAGAAGGGTTATAAAGAATCAAAGATAAGAAAACTTTCCGCTGAGGAAACAGGACAATGAAACCATTATATTGTTGATTGTTTGTAATTTTTAAAAATACATGTTTTTAACATGCATTGTTATCGAGGAATAAATAAGTTAAGTTATGTTCACTAGAATATACAGAATTATATCATTTTGTCAATGGTTCAAGGTCATGTTTGCTGGTACCCAATTAGTAGAACTCTTTTGACCTTTAGAACTGCAGCAACTTGGCATGGCATAGATTCCACTAGGCGATTAAATCATTCTGCAGCAATATTGGCCCATACAGACAGGAAAGCTTCTTGTACTTTCCATAAATTAGGTACAGAAAGTACTAGCTAAAATATAGCCTTTATTAACAAATAATTAAAAGGTATAGTATTTCAAACACAGAAAAAGAAAAAATGAATATCAATGTTCTTACTAATGTGAATCAAGGGATGCCCTATTCCGTGGTGGAGAGGGGAATATCTCGGGTCAGGATGGCTTGCAATGATGAGACAGATGATGTAAAGATCAAGCCCTAATGTTGTACCTGACTAATTGACCCTACCTAGAACGGAATAGCCGCCCCGACAGGGGCGATCCCGTATCAGGAACCTCCTACTGTCCCTAATGAGGCCCTGATACAGAGAAACCACAACCACTCCTATATATCACCACACCAGTGAAGAGTAATTAAGTTATAAAATAACAAATTATAATAATATAGATAGTTAATAAATAACTACTGGTCAGTTAGTATCGTTAATTGTATTAAATATGACAAACAAGGTTGCTACCAGATGAATTTATGAATACTCGTCGATTAATGTTACCAATTGCATTCAATATAGCATGGAAAAGTTCCTACGCGTTTCACCTATAGATAACGGTTCATCAGGGAACTAAAAATCAGCAAAACAATGTTGCAACGCCGGTAATAAACCGGATATTCTGACCAAGAAATATATTACAAAAACACTTATAACAAAAAAATGGAGGCATCCAGTACATCCATTTGTTTCCACCAGTAATAACATCAGATGATACATGAATCCTATATACATTGCCCAATCAGCATAGCAAAAATATACTTGCAAGGGGACTATAGTTATACAATCCCAACCATAGGTATCACGTAGAGCTGTCTGAAATGATATCCATACCAACGTAGATACAAGAGGGCATTAGAACGTGTAGATATAATTCAAGACATACAGTCTCTAAATCAGTGCAATCATTATCTATACTTGCGTATGACCAAAACCACTCAGATCGTCATGGTGGATATAGCGCCGGTGCGCTCGTGCCTCTGCGCTGCCGTCAGAAAATGTGGATGCTGGCAGGGATCACACAAACCTGCCGCTATTTAATAACTAGTCGACCGCATAGCACCTGGTCAAGGGGAGGGCGTACCTGCATCGCTCCTCCATCATCAGTGATCACATGTTCAGTCACGCGACCAATACATGGGTCACATGAGCATAAAGTAGATCACATGACAGATCTTTTGTTGCCTAGCAATCAATAAACGCCAGGGATCACGCTAGAAGCGGCACTGGAAGTTGCCCGCAAGCAGATAGCATGAATGTTGCCCTGTTGTTCACTACTCGATAGAAAGCAAAAATTTAAGGTAAATATATATGTGTATAAATTTAGGTGGAGACAATATGGATGGATATTAATATTGATCAAAGAGACCTATACCACTGGATTAGGGTATATATCAGGGGTGGCTACCCCCTGTTGAGTGAACTCAAAATTCACACCGATATATTAATAGTATACCCTATGTAGATAAGAAAAATCTTTGAATGTCTAAATGCGCTGGAGAGAACTCGAATAGCAAAGAAAGGTTTACATCACAGAAGTCACAGAGATTATCGCACATTAAATAAAACACGCGAACTCAATAGCCTCATTGAGGCCAGAGGGGGATAATGTCTTCAAACAGTGTATCCATCGGGATTCCTTTTGCTTCAATAATCTATCAACATCACCTCCCCTGATTGACGGGTTGATGACCTCGATCACTCCAAAGTGCACTTTCTCAAGTTGGTCCTGATGATACATTTTCATATGTCTAGCCAAGGGCTTATCCCGGGCATTCCTGATATCACCCATATGTTCTAGGATCCGTTTTTTAAAAAGTCTGCATGTTTTTCCCACGTATTTTAATCCACAGGGACATTCCGCCAAATATACAACTTCTTTTGAATTGCAGTTGGCAAATTGTCGACAATTATAAACCTTGGTCCCTGAACTGTCAGAAAAGGTGTTACCCATTTTAACATATTTACAGGCCTTACATTTGCCGCATCTAAATGTGCCCATGCTCCTGTTCTGCAGCCAAGTTTCTTTCGTTATGGATTGAAAATGGCTTTTGACCAGAAAATCCTTAAGGTTACGACCTCTTCTGAATGTAATCGCAGGTCGTTCCGGGATAACCTGTTTGAGGTCTGGATCAGATCTCAACAGAAACCAGTGCCTTTCTAAGATATTCCTAATTTCAGTTGACCCTGTGTCATAGGTCCCTATGACTCTAATTATATCCTCTTTTTTATTCCTCTGTGGTTCAAATAAATGTGTTCGATTTTTGGACCTAGCCCACTCCCATGCATCTTTTAGGGGTCTCGTTGGATATCCCCTATGTCTAAATCGATCAAAAAGACTGCCTGCCTCTTTTTCAAATTCATTTTTGCTGGAACAGTTTCTTTTTACCCTCAGGAACTGTCCCTTGGGAATGCCTCTTTTCAGAGGTGTAGGGTGGAAACTGTCCCAGCATAAAAGGCTATTAGTGGCAGTCTTTTTCCTGAACAGGGTGGTTTCTATCAGATTCTGATCTCCTCTTTTAATCAATACATCAAGAAAAGCAATGGAGTCGGCAGAGATCTCATATGTAAAGTACAGACCAATATGATTCTCGTTGAGTCGGGCCATAAACTCACGGAACTTATGGATGGTACCGGTCCATAGAAGGAAAATGTCATCTATGAACCGGACCCAAAGCAAAATCGAGTCCGTCCATAATGCACATATGTCAGAGAAGACAATCGTGTCCTCCCACCAGCCCAGGAGCAAATTAGCATACGTGGGCGCACAAGGGCTACCCATCGCAGTGCCCCTGAGCTGGTGGAAGAACTGCGTGCCAAAAACAAAATAATTGTGGGTCAACACAAATTGGAGGAGCTGAATAACAAAGCAACTGTGTTCATATGATTCAGTACCCCTGGAGTCTAGAAAGTGTTTCGTGGCTGCCAACCCTTTAGCATGCGGTATTGATGTATATGGCGCCTCGACATCAATTGACGCGAAGAGAGTATCGGAATCTATGTCGATCCCTTCAAGGCGTTGCAATAAGTCAGTCGTATCCCTTAGGTACGAAGGTAAGGCTACCACGAATGGTCGCAATATGGTGTCAATATAAGTACCTGCATGTTGGGTTAGACTATCAATGCCTGATACTATTGGGCGACCTTTAAGAGGGTCTATGCCCTTATGAACCTTTGGCAAGGCATAGAAAGTAGCTACTCTAGGATGGGATGGTAAAAGATAGTCCAACTCTTTCTGATCAATCAGATTATTCTCAAAAGCCTCCTTTAATATCAAAGCAAGCTCCGCAGTGAATCTTGACGTTGGATCAGATTTTAATTTTTCATAATTAATACCGTCAGACAACAGGGATAGGCACATGTTCTTGTATTGTTCTACATTAAGGATGACAACATTCCCCCCCTTATCTGCTGGTTTCACAATTAGGTTCTTATTGGAGCACAAAGCATTCAATCCTGTAATTTCCTCATGGGAGTAATTTTTACATGTGTCATTGACCCTAAGATTTTCAAGATCCCTAGTAACACATTCAGTGAAAATATCCAAATGCAGGTCACCTCCCACTCTAGGTGGGAATTTAGTGCTCCTATTCTTCAGATTAGTGAAGGGACCCTCACCTCTGGGTCTAGAGTTCTCACTTAGGAGAGAGGCCAGATCCTCTACTCCTTGTAAATCCTCCATTTTAATGCCTAACTCTTGACATTTCTTCTGGTCTATTTGGGAAAAAACTTTGTGCCATTTTACCTTTCTCATGAACAGATTGATATCCTTAATCCAGTCAAAACATTTATATTGATTAGTCGGAACATATGATAGGCCCTTAGTTAATATTGATGTTTCCGCCTCTGATAGTGTAAAGCCCGAGAGGTTCAAGATACAAAGCTGGTCATTATTAATCTCTATTTCTTGCCTGTATGTTGTGGTTGTATTTGCATATGGTTTCGATCCCTCAGCATATAGGTGTTCTGGTTCGGTGCTGGTCCTAAAAAAGTACTTTGGGTCCCACCTAGATGATCTGATTGTGTATTCACTGGTTCCATGGAGGCTTGTAAGGATGAAGAGTAACCCGAGTACTGTGAAGATACTCCCCCGGTCGGAGTGGTGCCCTCTATTGTTTGCGGTATCCATTCTCTTCTGGGGACTGATCTCCCTGTACCCCTATATGAGTTAGAAGCTCTACTGCGACCCCGTCCTCGGTTCCTGCCTCTATAGTAACCTCTTCTAAACTGTGGAACAAATTTATTTTCCACGTCTGAGCACTCTGTCTCAGATCCTGAGTTATCGGTGGTTGAGTCCTGATATCCACTACTCACAAAATCATATGCTGTTTTATTCCGGAATTCAAGAAGATCCCTGGCAAATTGGCGATGTTTACGCTCTATCAAAATTGCCTTATATTTTTCAATATTATTTTGTAATTCCCCTTCTTTCTTTTGGAATTCGCTATGTTCCTTAAATTTAAGGCCTGCCTGAGTCCGGATTTCAAGTTCCTTCTCTATTTGACTGAATTTACTTGTTTCTTGTTCAAGTAACAGCTTCATTAGCCGTAGTGAGCTCTCAGTAAGTTCATTATCCCATTTCGTGACACATTCTGGGGATACTATCCTTTTGGCCGGACGAGTTGGTATTCTAAGACCTTTGGGAACAATCCTGTTCTTAATATAGTTATTCAGGGACCCCCCCTTGACCAGGTGCTATGCGGTCGACTAGTTATTAAATAGCGACAGGTTTGTATGATCCCTGCCAGCATCCATACTTTCTGACGGCAGCGCAGAGGCACGAGCGCACTGGCGCTATATCCACCATGACGATCTGAGTGGTTTTGGTCATACGCAAGTATAGATAATGATTGCACTGATTTAGAGACTGTATATCTTGAATTATATTTATACGTTCTAATGCCCTCTTGTATCTACGTTGGTATGGATATCATTTCAGACAGCTCTATGTGATACCTATGGTTGGGATTGTATAACTATAGTCCCCTTGCAAGTATATTTTTGCTATGCTGATTGGGCAATGTATATAGGATCCATGTATCATCTGATGTTATTGCTGGTGGAAACAAATGGATATACTGGATGCCTTTTATTATTTTTTTGCTATAAGTGGTTTTGTATTTTATTTCTTGGTCAGAATATCCGGTGGATTTACCGGCGTTGCAACATTGCTTTGCTGATCTTTAGTTCCCTGATGAACCATTATCTATAGGTGAAACGCGTAGGAACTTTTCCATGCTATATTGAATGCAATTGGTAACATTAATCGACGAGTATTCATAAATCCATCTGGTAGCAACCTTGTTTGTCATACTTTAATACAACTAACGATATTAACTGACCAGTAGTTATTTATTAATTATTTTATATGATTATAGTGTGTTATTTTATAACTTAATTACTCTTCACTGGTGTGGTGATATATAGGAGTGGTTGTGGTTTCTCTGTATCAGGGCCTCATCAGGGACAGTAGGAGGTTCCTGATACGGGATCGCCCCTGTCGGGGCGGCTATTCCGTTCTAGGTAGGGTCGATTAGTCAGGTACAACATTAGGGCTTGATCTTTACATCATCTGTCTCATCATTGCAAGCCATCCTGACTCGAGATACTCCCCTCTCCATCACGGAATAGGGCATCCCTTGATTCACATTAGTAAGAACATTGATATTCATTTTTTCTTTTTCTGTGTTTGAAATACTATACCTTTTAATTATTTGTTAATAAAGGCTATATTTTAGCTAGTACTTTCTGTGATAGGTTGTTTTCTGTGTACTGCTATTAATACCAGGTATGCTGGTTGTTACGGACCAGAACTGTGATTATTTACATAAATTAGGTACAGACATACACCGAACAGTCAATTCTACCGGATCCATGAGATTACTTATGTATAGTATTAGGTTCTGGGAACTGTGTACACCAGGGATGCAAGGAAAATGTGCTGTCATGTTCCTGGAACCAAAAGATTCCTGTCCCTGTCGAATGGTGTAATGTCCTACTGAAATAATTATTCTTCCATTGGATAAACAGCTACCATGAAGGTATGAACTTGGTCATCCACAAATCTTAGGTAATACCTACTGTCCGTACATACATTCCGGGTATCAGATGACCCGTGCCAGCATTGTGTAACAGAAATCTGGATCCTTCTGGTCAGGGGATTTTCGTGATTTTCCACTTTTCAGTGATCCAATTGTTACTCTTTTTGGCCCACTGAAGTCTTGTTTTTCTGTTTCCCTTAGACAGCAATGGCAGTCAAGTTGATCATCTGCTGTTATAGCCCATGTGTGCAAAGGGGAGACAATCTATGATTTCACACACATCGTTTAGAGAACTAACATTTGCTTGCATGTGTACCCCTTATTCCACACCTTTCTCTGAACCCTTTTGTCAGCAATTTATCTATATCCAGAGAGAGAAAGAGCAATTTGCTTACTTGTCTTTATGCTGCACTCCAGAGACACAAATCTAATTTCCATGCAATGTATCTAATAAAGTGGTCACTTAGTGTGTCTGTTTGTGTGTGTGTGTGTGTGTGTGTGTCTGTCTGTCTGTCTGTCTGTCTGTTGTGAGTGTGGATATGCAAAAACTGTTGACATTTTTTAAATAAAGAACAATGATTTTTAATCCAAAATTAGAAGGTGGTCATGTCCAGATCACTAATGAATTACACTAAGGCTATCCACTCAATATTCTTTATTTCAATATAGATACTAGTGAATAAAACAATCTATATCTTTAATATAAATGTAATTTATGATCTACAGAATAAATGACTTTCATTTTAGATTTTAATTTTGGTTTTATTTTATTTTTTCATTAGATAGATTGTATAAAAGTATTTAATCCATCATACCCTTAAGGAAAGATCAGCCATTCTGAAAAGTGTCCAGTGTTTATCTATATAGGATGAGTTTTTGTATTATTGGGCAATTTGTGCATACCTCTTACTTAGGGTTCCTTTACACATGGCAACTTATGCTGCAGAATAGTTCTGCGACTGAAAATCTCTTCCATTCATTTGAATAGGACCTACAGAATGAATGTGATTGTTGTCAAAACGACCCAGTTCACATAAATGGTACTGATTTTTAGTTGCAAAAATATTCTGCAACAAAATTTTCCACATGTGAAGGTATCCTTAGAATCTTTTGAAATTATTTAAATGTTTCTTCTTATTAACACATACTTTTACTTTTTACAGATAACCCAACTCTTGTGAGCTATGTTTCAGTTGTTATCAAAGTGTTAGATATGAATGACAATTCCCCATATATTGAAAATGAAGATGCAGTTGTGTGTGAGAATGGGAGACCTGGGCAGGTAACTATTTTTTAATCACTTTTTTCATAAGAATTTTAATTTTGTAATTAAAGCCAAACCTAATAAATATCTTATATATAATATGTCAACATATCAGTCATATACATAGTCACAATATATATCCAGAGGTGACAAGCCATCTCTGCTGTGAATCTGTGAAATAGTCTATAATTCCATCCACTGATTTTAGTAGAAATAGTTGCTGATTCCTAGACAGGCTGATGATTTTTTAAAAGAACAGTATTAATATTTCTGCACATATATAGAAGTTGTGTTTAAATGTTGATACATTCTGATTTCCACATGTGATTAGGAAAGAAAATTTTTCATTTTAGGGCAGAGAAGCCCATATCTATTTTTTTCCTCAGTAAATGTACCTTCCACTCTTTCCCTTTGTCGAGACCTCCTTTCCAGATGGAACTTTATACAAAATATACAAAACTCTGTGTGTGGCAGATCTGTGCATGGCACATATCTAGCTGATCCAGACATGTCTTTTCTTGTCTTTCTCCTTGTCTTGATTTGACATATGCCAAGATGCCAGATGACAACCTTTGAAAAATAGCACAATTTCATAATCTACTGTTGGAAGATGTCTGTGCTATATTTGTTGCCCAGCTAGAGGCTCTGATGTGAATTAGAGACGGTCAAACGTTTTGATAGGATGTCAAAATTTTATTGTTGAATGTGCATAATGAGAAATTGGAGCTCTTAACACAACTCCTGAAAAGATGAGTGGACATATCTGTATATTACACTTAACTTTGCTTATGTATTAATGGAATACTTATATAACTTAGGGCTCGTTCACATCACCGTTAGGGATTCCGTTCTAACTTTCCGTTATAACATCGTTATAACGGAAAATAATGGAATCCCTAGGACGGAAATCAAAACGGACACCTTTAAGAGGTATTCCGTTTTGATCCGTCATAACAGAAGCCTATGGGAAAGCATAACGGATCCGTCTGGATGCCGTTATGCTCGACGGAAACCAAAGTCCTGTCGACTT
>ONZH01003573.1:0-18558 GCA_900303285.1 Rhinella marina | reverse complement strand
CCAGAAAAATGTTGCACTCAGATTTTTCTAATGTAGCTGTGACATACAGTATGGGTCACCTGGACAGAAAATACGGATTGTGGTTTGTATATAGGTGGATAAGTTAGAGCTAAATTACGTATGTTATTACGTACCGTGCAGTATGGAGCAATTACACTGAAACTATTAGATTAGGCAGACTTCGTCTGCTTAATTGCACCCCAGACAAATGTCGCACAGAGATTTTTGTAATGTAGCTGTATCAATGAGAGCAAAAGACCTTTTTTAATTAAGTGACGTACAGAATGTGTCACCTGGACAGAAAATACGGATTGTGCTTTGTGGTGACTGGACAGCTTAACTGTGACACACAGAATGGTTCCACACAGCTGTATGAAATGGATTTGTATCACTGAGATAAAACAACAAAAAAACTAATTTTTTTTTGTTTTTTTTTTTTAACGTAACGTGCAGAATATATCAGAGAGCAAACTCAGCCCCTGCTGAGTGTGGCTATTTTCACTTCAACCCAGAAAAATGTCGCACTCAGATTTTTCTAATGTAGCTTTTTCAGTGAGAGCAAATGACCGTATTGGATTACGTGACGTACAGTATGGGTCACCTGGACAGAAAATACGGATTGTGGTTTGTGGTGACTGGACAGCTGAACTGTGACACACAGAATGGTTCCACACAGCTGTATGAAATGGATTTGTATCACTGAGATAAAACAAAAAAAAAAAACTAAAAGTGTCTTGTAGCCCTTAGAAGTGCTGTTGGGTTCTTTTGAGATCACTCTTGCCTAACAGAGAACTAAATCCAGGACCTAACACTCTCCCTGAAACTCAGCAGCTCTGTCCCTAACGACATCCAGACAGCCTCTGAGCCGAGCACCGCCGGACGTCACTAGTATATTCCAGGGTCACCTGATCTGGCCAGCCAACCCCTGCTATCGACATGTAAGGGCCCCACGTGATGCTGGGTGTACCACAGAGTCTCCTGGCTTGTGATTGGCTGAGTTATAGGTGCCAAAATTTCAAAATGCGGGAGATGCCATTTCCTCGAGCATGACGAGATACTCATCCGAGCAGCGATCACTTACGAGTACCCTAATACTCGAACGAGCACCAAGCTCGAACGACCATGCTCGCTCATCTCTATACATCTCGAAAATTACTGAAAATAAGCTGCAGGCTCCACTCTTCTGCCACTAAGTGGCAGCTTTCTCCCTATGTACAGTAATAGGGAGAAAACTATCAATTAGCATCCAGAGGGCAGGAAAAGTCTTCAGCAGAAGAATATGCCAAAACTCCTAGGTTGTAGCCTATAATCTTATTTGTCTCTTACAAGGTGAAAAGCCAGTAAAAACATGCATGCTGAACACGAGTTTGGAGCATGGGTAAGTTTGATTTATCCATTGTTTTATGGGTTTGAGAGCCTACTACCAGCATTTCTCCAATATATGGAGGGTTATGATTTTCCTCTCCTATAATATTCAATAATAACAGACTCACTGTTTGAATCCAGAGGAAAAAGCCTTTGAATCTAGAGGAAAAAAGCAGAATGGCTTAAGAGTTGTATTTATAGAAGCAGAGAAACAACACGAGTTTGTGAGCGTTCGCGTGTTTGATCTTTAAGTGTGTGTTTGAATTAAGCGTATGACTTTAGATTACGTGACTTCAGATTCAGGGACTTTAAGAGGGGACTACAGTAAGACGGTTTCATATCAACAATTACTATTTTTTCTCTTTGTTTGCATAATCCCCATTAGTATGTGTTCCATTATTGAGAGTGCAGTCCAGTGCACATCTTGTCTAATGTATGCAGTCCTGGAACAGCAGTTTAAGGGTGCATATAGTTGTTCAAAATATGAGCAAATTGCCCGTTTGAAATCGCACATCGTGTATCTAACCGGGCGAATTTCAAGACTGAGAAGCGCTGACAATTTGGAAAAGAGTTTGCTGCTCACTGAGCAAGCATTCTGTGGGGTAGATGTGGGGGAGGGTGGTAGTGAGGAGGCTCAAGAAAGTGAGGTAGCTAGCTGGGGAAAAGTGCCAGGGAGGATAGTCCTGATCTGACACACCCCAGCAAGTTTGCAAGTTTGACAGATGAGGGGGATGCCACTTCAGGGAGAGCACTGCTGCAGCCGGACACTTCCTCTGCCAGTCAAGGGAATGTCAGCTCCAGTAAGCAGGGGACCAGGAGAGCAGGGCAGCCCAGACAGGTGCTGGTAGTGGGAGACTCAATTATTAGGGGTACAGAGAGGGCAATCTGTCACAAAGACCGGGATCGTCAAACGGTGTGTTGTCTTCCTGGCGCTCAAGTTCGACACATCGCGGATCGGGTTGACAGATTACTGGGAGGGGCTGGAGAAGATCCAGCAGTCATGGTCCATATCGGAACCAATGACAAAGTTAGAGGTAGGTGGAGCGTCCTTAAAAATTATTTTAGAGATTTAGGTCATAAGCTTAGGGCAAGGACCTCAAAGGTAGTGTTTTCCAAAATACTGCCTGTACCACGAGCCACACAAGAAACGCAGCGGGAGATTAGGGAGGTAAACAAGTGGCTCAAGAACTGGTGAAGGAAGGAGGGGTTTTGGTTCCTGGAGAACTGGGCTGACTTTTCTGTTAGCTACAGGCTCTATCGTAGGGATGGGCTGCACCTCAATGGGTAAGGGGAAGCTGTTTTGGGGGAGAAAATGGCTAGAAGGCTGGAGGAGTGTTTAAACTAGGGACTGGGTGGGAGGGTAAGTACATTATAGGAAGGGAAGATAGTGCAGATAGAGACCTGGGGCAAGGGAATGGAACTGGGGGAGGAATGGAAGGAGGGACTAGAACAGTTCAGAAGGGAAGGTGTAGGGTAAAAAATATACATAAACCTCTTAATTGTATGTATACTAAGGCCAGAAGCCTGACTAGTAAAACTGGTGAACTGGAATTAGTGATGTGTGAGGAGGACTACGACATAGTGGTAATAACTGAGACATGGCTGGATGATAGCTATGACTGGGCAGTTAACGTACAGGGTTACAGTCTGCCATTATGTAAAGTCCTGTCTAAAGCCCACACTCCGAGAAGATATAAGTGAGGGACATGAAGATGTGGAGTCACTGTGGGTAGAAATACATGGAGCCAAAAACAATAATAAAATACTAATAGGAGTTTTTTATAAACCACCTAATATACCAGAGTCCACAGAAAATCTACTTCGAAACGAAATAGACAAGGCGGCAAATCATAATGAGGTCATTATTATGGGGGACCTCAAGTACCCAGATATAGACTGGCAAACTGACACCTGTATATCTCATAAAGGAAACAGGTTTTTTGGAAATAACCAAAGACAATTACCTTTCCCAACTGGTTCAGGACCCAACTAGAGGGACGGCCATACTGGACTTAGTATGAACCAATAGACCTGACAGAACAACAGATGTACAGGTTGGGGGACACCTGGGAAATAGTGGCCATAATATAATAACCTTTAAATTGTCATTTAAAAGAGTGTTTCTTCAGGGAGGAACAAAAAAAACAAACTTCAAAAAAGCAAAATCTAGCCAACTAAGAGTGGCCATAGGCCTAACTAACTGGGACAAAGTCCTAAAAAAAAATACAGCCACAAAATGGGATATTTTTAAAAGCATCCTAATATCTAATTGTGAGAGGTACATACCTTATGGGAATAAAAGGTTAAGGAACAAGAGAAAAACAATGTGGATAAATAGAACTGTAAAGAAAGCAATGAATGACAAAAAGAAAGCATTTAAATCACTAAAACAGGAGGGGAGCGAGGAAGCATTGAAAAACTATTAGGGAAAAAAATGGAATATGTAAAAGACAAATAAAAGCAGTCAAACTAGAGACCGAGAGATTAATCGCCAAAGAGAGTAAAACAAACCCTAAAATGTTCTTCAATTATATAAATGGTAAAAAGTATAAACCTGAAGGTGTCGGCCATTTACAGAGTAATGAGGGGGAAGTTGAAGAGAGCGATGAGGAGAAAGCAAAGCTACTAAATATTTTTTTTCTCTACTGTGTTCACTGAGGAAAATAAGCTGTCAGATGAAATGCAGAATATAAAAGTAAATTCCCCATTAAAAGTGCCTTGTCTGACCCAGGAAGAAGTACAGCGGCGCCATAAAAAGATTAAAATAGACAAATCGCCAGGACCGGATGGCATAACCCCCCTATCCTAAGAGAATTAAGTAATATCATAGCCAGACCCTTATTTCTGATATTTAAGGACTCTATACTGACAGGGAATGTTCCACAGGATTGGCGCATAGCAAATGTGGTGCCAATATTCAAAAAGGGTCCAAAAACAGAGCCCAGGAGCTATAGGCTGGTAAGTTTAACATCTTTTGTGGGTAAACTGTTTGAAGATTTTCTAAAAGATGCTATTTTGGAGTACCTCAATGAAAATAGGCAAATAACTCCATATCAGCATGGCTTCATGAGGGATCGGTCATGTCAAACTAATTTAATCAGTTTCTATGAGGAGGTAGGTTCTAGACTTGACCGCGGCGAATCAATAGATGTCGTATATCTGGACTTCTCCAAAGCATTTGACACTGTACCGCATAAAAGGTTAGTATATAAAATGAGAATGCTTGGCCTGGGAGAAAATGTCTGTATGTGGGTATGTAACTGCCTCAGTGATAGAAAACAGAGGGTGGTTATTAACGGTACACACTCAGATTGGGTCACTGTCACTAGTGGGGTACCACAGGGGTCAGTATTGGGCCCTATTCTCTTCAATATATTTATTAATGATCTTATAGAAGGCTTGCACAGTAAAATATCAATTTTTGCAGATGACACTAAACTGTGTAAAGTAATTAACACAGAAGAGGACAGTACACTGCTACAGATGGATCTGGATAGCTTGGAGGCTTGGGCAGAGAAGTGGCAGATGAAGTTTAACACTGACAAATGTAAGGTTATGCACATGGGAAGGAATAATGTAAGTCACCAGTACATACTAAAAGGTAAAACAATGGGTAACACTGACATGGAAAAGGACCTAGGAATTTTAGTAAAAAGCAAACTAAGCTGCAGAAACCATTGTCAGCCAGCTGCTGCCAAGGCCAATAAGATAATGGGTTGCATCAAAAGGGGCATAGATGCCCATGATGAGAACATAGTCCTGCCACTTTACAAATCACTAGTCAGACCACACATTGAGTACTGTGTACAGTTCTGGGCTCTTGTGAACAAAACAGACATAGCAGAGCTGGAGAGGGTTCAGAGGAGGGCAACTAAAGTAATAACTGGAATGGGTGGACTACAGTACCCAAAAAGATTATCAAAATGAGGGTTATTCACTTTAGAAAAAAGACGACTAAAGGGAAATCTAATAACTATGTATAAATATATCAGGGGTCAGTAAAGAGATCTCTCCCATGATTTATTTATCCCCAGGACTGTGACTGTGACGAGGGGACATCCTCTGCGTCTGGAGGAAAGAAGGTTTGTACACAAACATAGAAGAGGATTCTTTACGGTAAGAGCAGTAAGACTATGGAACTCTCTGCCTGAGGTGATGGTGATAATAAGTTCACCAAAAGAGTTCAACAGGGGCCTGGATGTATTTCTGGAGGGTAACACTATTATAGGTTATAGTTACTAGAGATGGATGGTTGATCCAGGGAGTTATTTTGACTGCCTGATTGGAGTCGGGAACAAATTTTTTCCCCTAAAGTGAGGAAAATTGGCTTCTACCTCACAGGGGTTTTTTGCCTTCCTCTGGATCAACTTGTAGGATAACAGGCCGAATTGGATGGACAGATGTCTTTTTTCAGCCTTATAAACTATGTTACTATGTTACTATAATATTCACTAATAACAGACTCACTGCTGAAATCATCTTGCCTGTCACTACTTAATGCTGCCCTCAGTGAGCATCAATTTCTCTGGCGCTTCTAACATTTCAAGAGCTCTTAAAAAAGTTTGCTGGTAATAATTACATTTTAGCTAATGCCTACAGCCTGCCTCCGGAAACAGAAGGTTTATACTTACCTAATCCCCCTCCACTCCGGTCTTTCACACTGACTCCATCTTCCGGTTCCCACACTGTTTACATCTGGCAGTACATTGGCATGGGCACGTGATCAGCTACAGCTAATAACTGGCTTCAGAGGTGAAATGTTATTTGTGGCAATTATTGGCTGCAGCAGAGCATGTGACCATTCCCATGCACCGCCAGATGCAAACAATGTGGGTAGTGAAAGATGGGGCAGGTAAGTATTAATCTTCTTTTCAGGAGGCAGGCTTCAGGCAGTAGATAAGATATAATTATCACAGGATGTGATCTTTTACTATTCTGCTTATGTACTGAAAGGAATAGCGGGAGCAATCAATACTAACAGAAAATTCACCAACTTCACTAGCTTTTTTTAATGTGTCTCTTATGCCTAGATAACAAAATTACGTGGTTTACAGTATGTTACCTCACACAGGTTGTACTTACTTTGCTCTCCGGCCCCTGTGTCGCTTCTGATGCCTGCACAGATGCCGCTGCATCTCCCTGTTGCGCCACTCAAAACATCTAGCGACAGGGGGGGCAAGCAGCAGCCAATAGCAGGCCGCAAAGACAACAAGCCTTCCTAGCATCGAAGGTTCAATAGAATTTGACAGAAAAATTGCTGCATGCTCCATAAAATCACACAGGACAATTGTTTTTTTCTATTTGAAACACTGCTACTAAAAGAGAATAGATTTGCACATCTGACAGCATTGAAAGACAGAAGATGCAGTGCCTTTAGCTTCATAGCATGCTGTTGTACTAGAATGCACGATGCATAGAGCCTAAAGGCCATCTGCATGTCATTAGATTATATTTACTTGTAGAAGATCTGCTGCAAAAAGGTCTGTTCATCTGATTGAGGCCTACAGAAATTAATGCACGTGCTGCAGAAACACAACCATTCAGATGTATGGAACTGATTTTCAGCTGCAAAAATCTCTGCAACATAATGTAAGTGCTGTGTGTAAACTACTGTCATAATGTCTTACATCACAACTTAATTCCCTCTCACAATCAGATTTCTCACAAACCAATTCTCAGTTTAGAAGACAAAAGATAATTAGCAATGAAAAGTAGTAAAATCCATGTTCTGGAAAATGCAGCAAAATCTAGAAAATCACAACAAAATATAATGTCTCTCTCTATCTCTTTCTCTATAACTGTTCACAGTAACACCAATTTTGACCATGGCCTGCAAAAGTTTGGGCACCTCTGGTCAAAATTGGTGTTACTGTGAACGGTTAAGCAAATTGAAGATGAAATGATCCCAAAAGGTATAAAGTTAAAGATTAAATACACTTCATCTTGCGAAAAGTATGGGAATCTTAGGAGATTTGAGTGAGTTCTCGGATCTTAAATAGCCTTTTAGAGTTAAAGGTTGTTCACAATTATCATTAGGAAAGATCAGGTGACTCTAACCTTGTCCCAAGAAACAGCTGTCTAACGCTCTGAAAATGAAAATGGTTGAGGCTCACAAAGCAGAAGAAAGCTATAAGAAGATAGCAAACTGCAGTGGCAAATGGCAGTTAACAGGAACAGTGGTGGTCAAGAGAAGGTCTGGAAGACCAAAAGAAATTTCCGAGACAGCTGCTCGTAGGATTGCTAGAAAGACAAATCAGAACCCCCACTTGACTACAAAAGACCTTCAGGAAGACTCTGGAGTTGTGGTACATTGTCCTACTGTTCAGCAACAACTGCACAAATATGGACTTCACGGAAGAGTGATCAGAAGAAAACCTCTCCTACATTCTTACCACAAAATTCAGCATCAGAAGTTAGGATGAGTGAACCAGTTTGGATTGTACTGGGTTCAGTCCAAACTTTGCAATTTTTTCGGATGCCAGATGAACCTGAATCTTTTCCGGTTCCTTTTGGATGAATCCACTAGAACGGCAAGTAGCACCATTTTAGTGCAGGTGTATGCGATGAAAAAAGAGAGGAAGTAGAGGGTTTCTCACATGAGCCTGAGTGGAAGTGTATGGGGGGCTTTCCCTGATTGGCTCCCAGGCCAACAGACAGCCTGGATGAGCCAATCAATGCTGCAACAGGCAGGGAAGTGACCTAGCAGAATAAGCAGAACATCATTTTGTGCTGGGCTATGAATGAGAGTGGTTGGGTGTAGCAGTATCTGCCAGACTGCCAAACAATCTTAGGGAGTCATAGACGGTCATAAATCAATGAAGCTTGTATTCTGCTGGCCAGGGACAGTGAAGGAAAAGACTAGAATTAAAAAGAAGAAGTGTGTGTGTGTAGAATAGGGAGGCAGGGAAGCTGTTAGTCAGGGAGTGAGCAGAGGCTGCTTTTGCCTCCTAGCAGAACTGCAGCTGCTGTAAACCTCAAAAGCAGCTACCTGCAAGAAAAATGCTTTCATTTTTTCAAAGAAATCCTTTTTATTTTGGGGTCGGGGAGGTAGGGGGTGGAATAAAAAAAAAACTGTTTAGCATCCATACCATCAATCTAGCATAACATATAGAATACTAGTGAGGACATCTCACATAATATAATGTTTAATGTTTTTTTATTTGTTTAAGTTTCAAAAATTGTATACATCAGTGATTAAAAAATGTAATATTAGGGCTAAATCGATTTCTTATTTCCACAAACACACACAGTTTTTATTGATTTTAAGCATATTAATCATATAGGTGATCAGTACACCAATACACACCAATACATAGGGTAGGGCAACAATTTACCTGTGAGGGATAATGTGATATTAAGGGTCAGATCTGGCCCTTAGTCATTCATTTTCGTTTATTTAACCACTTCAGATCTGGGCCATTGATTTGAAAATATTCACTGTTTTCTAAATTTCAATCTCTCTGCTTTTAAGACAGATATTGATGCCCCATAAAATCCTTTTTAATTTACATTCCCCATATGTCTACTTTATGTTGGCATCATTTTGGTAGTGTCATTTTATTTTTTTAGGACAGCAGAAGGTTTAGAATTTTAGACACAATTTTTGCAAATTTGCAAAATCAACTTTTTTAAGAACCAGTTCAGTTCTGAAGTCAGTTTGTGGGCTTACATAATAGAAACCACCCATAAATGACCACATTTTAGAAACTACACCTCTCAAACTATTCAAAACTGGTTTAAGAAATGTTGTTAACTAGAGATGAGCGAGCATACTCGTCCGAGCTTGAGACTCGTTCGAATATTAGGGTACTCGTAAGTGCTTGCTACTCTGACGAGTATCTCGCCATGCTCGAGGAAATGGCATCTCCCGCATTTTGAATTTTTGGCATCTATAACTCAGCCAATCACTAGCCAGGAGACTCTGCGGTACCCGCCCAGCATCACGTGTGGCCTTACATGTCGATAGCAGGGGTTGGCTGGCCAGATCAGGTGACCCTGGAATATACTAGTGACGTCCGGCGGTGCTCGGCTCAGAGGCTGTCTGGATGTCGTTAGGGACAGAGCTGCTGAGTTTCAGGGAGAGTGTTAGGGTCTGGATTTAGTTCTCTGTTAGGCAGGAGTGATCTCAAAAGAACCCAACAGCCCTTCTAAGGGCTACAAGACTTTTTTTGTCTCCTTCTGGCTGGGCTGGCTGGCACTAGTAGTGCATGTTAGGCCACTGAGGCACAAATAAAATACAGTACCCCCCCGAGGGCCCCCCTCCTCCTCCAAAAGGCCGCAATAAGATCTGGCGCTTTAAGATTATTTTCTGGCTCCCAACGTTCTTCAGGCCCAAACCCAACCCAGTCCACTAAGTAGGACGTGGTACCTCGTATGGTCCTAGAGTCAAGAATCTCCCGTACCTCATACTCAGCCTCAACAGCTTCAGTCGCTTCTTGTACCGGAGGAGAGAATCTATTGAGTCGTACCGGTTTTAGAAGCGACACATGGAAAGATTTCACGATTCTCCAGGATCGAGGCAACTTAACACGATAAGTGACAGGGTTGATTCGATGCAGGACCCGAAAAGGACCAAGGTAGCGAGGTGCGAACTTCAGGGAGGCCACACGAAGCCGAATAAATCTAGAAGATAACCAAACCAGATCTCCAGGCTCAAACTCAGGACCACTAGAACGTCTACGGTCAGCTTGCTGTTTCATCTTAGCTTTAGCAGCTGTCAAAGATGACTGAGTTTGTTGCCATACCTCTTGTAGATGAGAAGCGAAGTCCGCTACGGCGGGCACCTCCGCTGTGACGGCCATTGGTAAAGGAAGGCCAGGATGTTGCCCATTCTGAACAAAAAAGGGGGTCTTACCAGTCGCATTGGAAACAGAGTTATTAGCGGCAAACTCTGCCCATGCCAATAGTTCAGACCAATTGTCATGTCTTGCTGAAACAAAATGACGAAGATTCACTCTTTCCGCCAAGCCATTGGTCTGGGGATGAAAGGCCGAAGAGAGATCTACTTCAACTCCCAGCAAATGACACAATTCCCTCCAGAACCTGTCAGAGAACTGAGGATCCCTGTCCGATACAATCCGTCGAGGCAGACCATGCAGACGAAAAACATGGCGAAAAAACAGTTCCGCCAGACGAGGAGCAGAGGGTACCTCCGGTAGGGCGACAAAGTGGCACGCATGAGAAATCAGACCTGTCACTACCCAGATCACAGTATTTACCTCAGAACGGGGAAGCCCCGTCAGGAAGTCCATAGCTATGTCCTGCCAAGGACTCTCTGGGACTTGCAAAGGCATTAATAACCCTGATGGTTTCTGACGGGATGGTTTGTTACGGGCACATGTGGTACACCCCTGAGTGAATGCACGTATATCCCGACCGAGACCCGGCCACCAGTAGTATCGTGAAATGAGTTCCACTGTTCTTTTGGGACCTTGATGCCCGGCCAGCCGAGAAGTATGCCCTCAGGAGGCAACAACTTAGAGGCAACAACTTCTCAGGTGGAATCATAGCACGTAATTCCGGTTCAGTTCCGTGGGCATCGAAAGAGCGGGACAAAGCGTCCGCCCTTACATTCTTGTCCCCGTTAACAAAGTGTAGAACAAAGTTTAAACGGGAAAAGAAGAGTGTCCACCTCGCCTGCCTAGAACTTAGCCTTTGCGCAGATTGTAAATATAACAGATTCTTATGATCAGTAAAAATCTGGACTGGGAATAGGGCCCCTTCAAGAAGATGTCTCCACTCTTCTAGGGCCAGTTTGATCGCTAATAGCTCACGATCCCCAATACTATAATTTCGCTCTGCAGGATTGAAAGCTTTGGAAAAGAATCCGCAAGACAATTTTGTCCCCTTGCCATCTTTCTGGTACAGAATGGCTCCAGCCCCCACAGAAAATGCGTCTACTTCTACAAAGAAGGAACGCTGGGGATCGGGGCGGTGAATCACCATTGCAGATGAGAAAGCCTCTTTAAGGGCAGCGAAAGCGCGCTCCACCTCCGGCGTCCATTTCCAGGGGTTAGCGCTCTTTCGTGTCAGGGCCGTGAGAGGGGACACTAAAGACGAGAAGTGAGGTGTAAAACGTCTGTAGTAGTTAGCGAAACCAAGAAAGCTCTGCACCGCCTTCAAAGACTGTGGCTTTGGCCAAGACATAATGGATCTGAACTTGTCTGGATCCATCTGGAGTCCCTGTCCAGATACAATGTATCCGAGGAATGGTAACTGAGTTTTTTCGAATTCACATTTCTCAAGTTTTGCATAGAGGTGGTTACTTCGAGACGACGCAATACCTCCTTTACCATGCGTCTATGAGAAGACAAATCAGCGGAAAATATAAGAATGTCATCCAGATACACTACCACGGCAGTGGTCAAGAGATCTCTAAAGATGTCGTTGAGGAAGTCTTGAAACTGGAACTGCTGGAGCGTTACAAAGTCCGAATGGCATTACCAAATATTCGTAATGACCATCTCTGGTGTTGAATGCGATCTTCCACTCATCTCCTCTCCGAATTCGGATCAAATTGTACGCTCCACGCAGGTCTAATTTAGTGAAGACCGTAGCACCTTGAAAGCGATCGAACAATTCGGAGATGAGTGGAAGAGGGTACCTGTTTTTAACTGTGATGTCATTCAGTCCCCTATAATCTATGCATGGACATAAAGTCCCTTCCTTTTGGACCACAAAAAAGAAGCCTGCCCCTGCGGGAGAATTAGATTTTCGGATGAATCCCTTCTCAAGGATCTCCTTGATATAAGCTGACATGGCCTCAGTTTCGGGTAACGAAAGAGGGTACACTCTACAATGGGGGGTGTAGCCCCCGGAATCAGCTCAATAGGGCGGTCATATGAGCGATGTTCAGGTAAAGTGTCCGCTCCTTTCTTACTAAAGACGTCGGCGAATGCAGCATATTGGGGAGGTAACCCCTGAAGCTCTGCCGCGATGGGCAGGGACTTCACAGGAGTCACTCTAGTCATACATTTAGTTAGACAGTGTGCACCCCACTCTTTGACCTCACCTGGAGAGGGTTCAGAGGAGGGCAACTAAAGTAATAACTGGAATGGGTGGACTACAGTACCCAGAAAGATTATCAAAATTAGGCTTATTCACTTTAGAAAAAAGACGACTGAGGGGAGATCTAATAACTATGTATAAATATATCAGAGGTCAGTACAGAGATCTCTCCCACGATCTATTTATCCCCAGGACTGTGACTGTGACGAGGGGACATCCTCTGCGTCTGGAGGAAAGAAGGTTTGTACACAAACATAGAAGAGGATTCTTTACGGTAAGAGCAGTGAGACTATGGAACTCTCTGCCTCAGGAGGTGGTGATGGTAAGTTCACTAAAAGAGTTCAAGAGGGGCCTGGATGTATTTTTGGAGGGTAATAATATTACAGGTTATAGTTACTAGAGAGGGGTTGTTGATCCAGGGAGTAATTCTGATTGCCTGATTGGAGTCGGGAAGGAATTTTTTTCCCTAAAGTGGGGAAAATTGGCTTCTACCTCACAGGGTTTTTTTGCCTTCCTCTGGATCAACTTGTAGGAAAACAGGCCGAACTGGATGGACAGATGTCTTTTTTTCAGCCTTATAAACTATGTTACTATGTTACCAGAAGTCCAGTCCAGTATAGGGGCATGCAACCTCAGCCACGGAAGACCAAGAAGAATGGGATCCATGGACTGAGGTAAGACCAGGAGCGATAAAGTCTCCCTATGTAAAGCTCCTACCTGGAGCACTATAGGAACTGTCTCATGTGTAACACAAGTGTCTAACTTGGAGCCATCCACCACAGATATACTTATACTGGAAGAGAGTGGTTTGGTCGGAATTCCGAGTTTCTGGGTCAATTTAAGGGAAATAAAATTGCCGAAGCTCCGGAATCAATGAAGGCCCTGGAGGGTATGGTTCTACCATTAACCTCGATTAGAACCGAAAATGTACATTTTGTGGAGGTTTGTGCGATTCCACCTAGAGAGGTACCTCCAACAGTCTCTAGGTGTGCCCTTTTCCCGACTTTTGAGGACATTGGGGAGCATAGTGGCCTTGTCCCCTACAAAAATAACAGGTCACTTCACGTCTACGAGGACGGACTCTGTCTACCTCCATAGGTTCCCCTCGGGGAATTACGGGTTGAGAGAAGGCGGGAGCGAGTTGAATTCGCCTTCTCACCTGTGCTTGCTCATGGTGGCGTTCAGACAGACGACGATCGATCCTAGTAGCTAGGTCGATAAAACCACTGAGAGTGTTAGGCCTCTCTCTACCAGCTAACTCGTCTTTAACGGAAGGGCTTACACCTGCTTCGAAGATAGTGAGTAGCGGAGCATCCGGCCACGCGAGCTCTGACGCCAAGGTCCGGAATCGGATTGCAAACTGAGCAACCGACTCCGTTCCCTGGCGTAATCCCAGTAAACTGAAACCGGCAATGACCTGCGGATCTGGACCCTGAAATACTTCCCTGAAACTGGAGAGGAAGTGGGGTAAGGAAGTGACGCAAGCATCTACTCTTTACCATAGTGGAGTCACCCAAGCCAGCGCCTGCCCTGATAGCAGAGAGATAATGAACGCCACCTTGGTCTGGTCGTCCAAGAAGCTCTCCGGATTTAACTGGAACTGGATTTGGCATTGGCTTAGGAAACCTCTACACTCCTCCTGTTTACCACTAAATCGTGCGGGAAGGGGTAATTTAGGCGGTCGGTGGGTTGAAACAGAAACCCGGGAGTCAGCAGAGGCAGCAGTAGTATTAGCCGGGATTACGGCGTGCTGCTCCAAAGCCTGCAACCGACCATCTAGTGTGGAAAAGAATTCTGCATTATGCCCCGAAAAGGCGGCAGCCCGTTGCTCCATCTCCTGCATGCGCTGTTCCCACTGCTTTACATACGACTGCATGGATGGAGTAATCGGGTTCGACATTGTGCCGGAGGATCCCTGACCGGTGCCTACTGTTAGGCCACTGAGGCACAAATAAAATAAATAAGTGACTCTGCCACTTGGCAGAGTCACTGGGGATCACTGGACCCAAACTCTGGGCAGCCTGACAATAACGATCGCTCCCGAAGGGCGAAATAATATAGGAGGCAAGATAACAAATAGTAAGGTAAACACTTACACAAACACGTACTGCGCAAAAGCGCTTGAGACTGGAGCCAGAGCTTTGGCTTCACAGACCTCCAGACGAGCGACGCCCACTGTGTACCCGTGCTCCAGGAGGGGCCAACGGCACTGCAGCAAGCGTGGCTTTCAAACAGTCAGAGTGATACACACCACACAAAAGACAGACAGTGAAGCAGGTACGTGAAACCACGCACCAGTGCAAGAAAGCACACAAACACTCAATAAACCATTCAGTGTCAATTAGCAAATGGACCGGACCATATTGAAGTCGCACATGAACAACAAGGCACCGGCCCTGCCCAGCAGAAGCTCAGGGTTTAAATAGCAGTGAGCTAATTGGCAGAGGCGTGGTTACTGACATACTTCCTGTGAACGCCTGGCGGAAGTGACATCACCAGAGGTCTCAAGGGCAGGGCGTGGTGCCTGACATACCTCCTGTGAACGCCTGGCGGAAGAGACATCACCAGAGGTCTCAAGGAGCTGGCGCATGACCACTTCCTGTGCCGGACCTTGTTCACTGCAGTAGGACTGTGAGCGCAAGGATATTGTACTGAGATTTGCCGGTTCCCCTTCACCAACACCTGCAGCCTGGAAGGGCAAGCGACCCCGTGCACGACGCCGATGCACGCGCCTTACAGTGCAGCTATCGCCATATTTGCAGCAGTTTGCAGGGAGACTGCAAATAGGTTTTTTTTGCTCTCAGTGATATAGAAAAATCTGAGTGCGACATTTTTCTGGGTTGCAGTGAAAATAGCCACAGTCAGCAGGGGCTGAGTTTGCTCTCTGATATATTCTGCACGTTACGTTCAAAAAAACAAAACAAAAAAAATAAAAATTTGTTTTTTTGTTGTTTTATCTCAGTGATACAAATCCATTTCATACAGCTGTGTGGAACCATTCTGTGTGTCACAGTTCAGCTGTCCAGTCACCACAAACCATAATCCGTATTTTCTGTCCAGGTGACACATTCTGTACGTCACTTAATTAAAAAAGGTCTTTTGCTCTCACTGATACAGCTACATTAAAAAAGATCTGAATGCAACATTTTTCCAGGGTGCAGTGAAAATAGCCACAAGTCAGCAGGGGCTGAGTTTTCTCTCTGATATATTCTGCACGTCACGTTAAAAAAAAACACACAAAAAAAACCCTTTGTTTTTTTGTTGTTTTATCTCAGTGATACAAATCCATTTCATACAGCTGTGTGGAACCATTCTGTGTGTCACAGTTCAGCTGTCCAGTCACCACAAACCACAATCCTTATTTTCTGTCCAGGTGACCCATACTGTACGTCATGTAATTAAAAAAGGTCTTTTGCTCTCACTGATACAGCTACATTAGAAAAATCTGAGTGCGACATTTTTCTGGGGTGCAGTGAAAATAGCCACAATCAGCAGGAGATGAGTTTGCTCTCTGTTATATTCTGCATGTCACGTTAAAAAAAAAACACACCAAAAAAAAACTTTGTTTTTTGTTGTTTTATCTCAGTGATACAAATCCATTTCATACAGCGGTGTGGAACCATTCTGTGTGTCACAGTTCAGCTGTCCAGTCACCACAAACCACAATCCGTATTTTCTGTCTAGGTGACCCATACTGTACGTCACGTAATTAAAAAAGGTCTTTTGCTCTCACTGATACAGCTATATTAGAAAAATCTCTCTGCGACATTTTTCCGGGGTGCAGTGAAAATAGCCACAGTCAGCAGGGGCTAAGTTTGCTCTCTGATGTATTCTGCATGTCACATTAAAAAAAACACTCACAAAAAAAAACCTTTGTTTTTTTGTTGTTTTATCTTAGTGACACAAATCCATTTCATGCAGCTGTGTGGGACTATTCTGTGTGTCACAGTTCAGCTGTCCAGTCATCACAAACCACAATCCGTATTTTCTGTCCAGGTGACCCATACTGTACGTCACGTAATTAAAAAAGGTCTTTTGCTCTCACTGAAACAGCTACATTAGAAAAATCTGAGTGCAACATTTTTCCGGGGTGCAGTGAAAATAGCCACAGTCAGCAGGGGCTGAGTTTGCTCTCTGATATATTCTGCACGTCAAATTAAAAAAACACACAAAAAACCTTTATTTTTTTGTTGTTTTATCTCAGTGATACGAATCCATTTCATACAGCTGTGTGGAACCATTCTGTGTGTCACAGTTCAGCTGTCCAGTCACCACAAACCACAATCCGTATTTTCTGTCCAGGTGACCCATACCGTATGTCACGTAATTAAAAAAGGTCTTTTGCTCTCACTGAAACAGCTACATTAGAAAAATCTGAGTGCGAACATTTTTCCGGGGTGCAGTGAAAATAGCCACAGTCAGCAGGGGCTAAGTTTGCTCTCTTATATATTCTGCACGTCACGATAAAAAAAACACACAAAAAAAACCTTTGTTTTTTTGTTGTTTTATCTCAGTGATACAAATCCGTTTCATACAGCTGTGTGGAACCATTCTGTGTGTCACAGTTCAGCTGTCCAGTCACCACAAACCACAATCCTTATTTTCTGTCCAGGTGACCCATACTGTACGTCACGTAATTAAAAAAGGTCTTTTGCTCTCACTGATACAGCTACATTAGAAAAATCTGAGTGCAACATTTTTCTGGGGTGCAGTGAAAATAGCCACAATCAACAGGGGATGAGTTTGCTCTCTGTTATATTCTGCATGTCACGTTAAAAAAAAAACTCAAAAAAACTTTGTTTTTTATTGTTTTATCTCAGTGATACAAATCCATGTCATACAGCTGTGTGGAACCATTCTGTGTGTCACAGTTCAGCTGTCCAGTCACCACAAGCCACAATCCGTATTTTCTGTCCAGGTGACCCATACTGTACGTCACGTAATTAAAAAAGTTCTTTTGCTCTCACTGAAACAGCTACATTAGAAAAATCTCTGTGCGGCATTTTTCTGGGGTGCAGTGAAAATAGCCACAGTCAGCAGGGGCTGAGTTTGCTCTCTGATATATTCTGCACGTCACGTTAAAAAAAAAACACACAAAAAAAACCTTGTTTTTTTGTTGTTTTATCTCAGTGATACAAATCCATTTCATACAGCTGTGTGGAACCATTCTGTGTGTCACAGTTCAGCTGTCCAGTCACCATAACCCACACTCCGTATTTTCTGTCCAGGTGACCCATACTGAACGTCACGTAATTAAAAAAGGTCTTTTGCTCTCACTGATACAGCTAGATTACAAAAATCTCTGTGCGACATTTGTCTGGGTTGCAACTAAGCAGACCAAGTCTGCCTAATCTAATAGTTTCAGTGTAATTGCTTCATACTGCACGGTACGTAATAAAATACGTAATTTTGCTCTAACTTATCCACCTATATATTAACTTGTTCAGATTGAACAAGTTTGTGGGTTTCAGTACAGCAGGCCCATTTTTTTTTTTTGTATATATAATACACTTATATACAGAAAATGTGAACCCCAAGGCTAAGGGTTGAGGACGAGGGCGTGGCGTGGGCGTGGGCATTCAATTACTGCAGGGGGCAGAGGCTGTGGTCCTAGGCAGGGTGAGGACAGTACCTGCTGATGAGGGAGCAGGGGAACACCGCAGAGCTACACTCCCTAGCTTCATGTCTCAACTTACAGGGACACGTGGTAGAGGACTGTTGAAACCACACAGTGCGAACAGTGATGTCGTGGATTGCGGACAATGATTCAAGTAATTTGTCCACCAGTCAGTCTTCCACGCAGTCCACCCACGTTACCCAAGGGAGCACTCCTCTGGCTCCTCCACCTCAACCTCCTTTCCCCCCAGTCTGCCCCCTCCCAGGAAAATTTGGAATGCGATCCGGCATACTCTGAGGAACTGTTTTCTGGACCCTTTCCAGAGTCATAAAACCACTTCTCAGGTTGCTGTTGACCTCTTTCCCGATGCCAAGTTTTCCAACTGTCGCAGTCTGAGGGTGATACATTGTTGACTTAGTGGAAGAAGTGTGTAAAGCAGGTGGTCGGACGATGAGGAGACACGGTTGTCAGACAGTGGTGAAGTTGTTGTCAGGGCAGGAAGTCCGAGGGGGAGCAGACTGAGGAATCGGAGGATGACAAGGTGACTGACCCAAGCTGGGTTGATATGC
>ONZH01003572.1:0-25474 GCA_900303285.1 Rhinella marina | reverse complement strand
ACAGCAGAGAAAAAAAAATGGGTTTAAATGTTATTACCAAATGCAACCAAATACAAGCACTAAACAAACAAAGACCTTTGCAATAAAGTAGACAGTTATTTGCAGTCACTCCCACAAATTCACACTCAGTACCAGCACTCCGGTTTTTTAACTCCACTTATACACAGCCCACTTACAAAGCAAGCCTAAAATCAGAGCAAGCTCTAAGGCCTCGTCCACATTTCCGTTTTTCACTGACGTGTGCTGTCCGCATTTTTCACAGACAGCACACGTACCCATTGATTTAAATGTATCTGTTCACATTTCAGCATTTTTCTACTGACACACATCCGTGTTGTGTCCGTGGTGCGTCCGTTTTTCACTGATGACTAATAGGAGATTCTTTGGAAATCAATTTTCAGCTGAGCAACGTCAGTGAAATACGGATGCCACACGGATGGTAAAAACGGACACACGGATGCACCACGGATCCTTCACGGATGAAGCACGTACGCTTTTTTTCACGGATGGGTCACTGACACGGAAATGTGGACGAGGCCTAAGAGTTTAGCTATGTAATTTATAGCACCTGGGATTGCTAACCACTCCCCTTCACCAGGTACACAGCAGAGGAAAAAAAATGGGTTTAAATGTTATTACCAAATACAAGCACTAAACAAACAAAAACCTTTGCAATAAACTAGACAGTTATTTGCAGTCACTCCCACAAATTCACACTCAGTACCAGCACTCCGGTTTTTTAACTCCACTTATACACAGCCCACTTACAAAGCAAGCCCAAAGTCAGAGCAAAGCGGGGTTATTATTTACAGTAGGTGAAAAATTGACTGTAAAATACTATTTGGGATAAATTCCTACTATAAGAAATTCAAAATAAAACACAGTGAAGGTGTTTCGTGCACCAATACTTTTGTCCCTCTTTCCCATGTTGATAAGTTTGGAGGTATGCCAGACCAGTCCCCAAAATAGATACAAACCCCAGCAGAATTCAAAATGAATGGGATTGTTCAGCTATGTAGTTTTATAAACTGGTTGTTTTCTAAAATAATAAAAGTAGTGATACCTTATTGATTCCTGCCTCTCATTTCCCAGCCACTTCCTGCAGCGGACACCTGTCCAAGATGATAAGAACTTGGAAGAACAGAAAGCAGTGAGGATGCAGTAAGCAGCGGAAGGACAGCGGTGTAGGATCAGAAAGGCATCACTACTTTACTCTAATCAGGCTTCAAAAATACATTTTACATGACTGGACAACGCCTTCTTAATACAGACCCCAAAATTATACACAGATCTCCTGACAAACCCCAAAATAAATACAGACCTCCAGACAGACCCCAAAATTAATACAGTCCACAAAATTCATACAGACCTCCAGATCAGTCGTCAAAGTTAATACACACTCCCAGGCTAGACCCAAAAATTGATACAGACCTTGTGACAGACCCATAGACCTCAAACATTAACACAGACCCATAGACCTCAAAACTAATAAACACCTACAGATCGAACCCCAAAATGAATACAGACCACAGTTAAACCCAAAAATACAGACCCCAGATGTGAAGCCAAATTCCAGTTATACCAGTACATATCTTTCGTTATACTTGTATCAGTACTTACAAATTAGAGAGAGCAAAGAAACATCACTAGTAATAAACAGAACATCTATATATTTTCCTGGCAATATATTCCCCAAACAGCTGTGCAGATACCAATAATTACAGTTAATCTTTAAATAATTAAATCTTACTGCACAAATACCCCATATATAATAATCATCTATACCAGTGGTGGCGAACCTATGGCACGGGTGCCAGAGGCGGCACTCAGAGCCCTCTCTGTGGGCACCCGCACCCTGAAAAAAGTCTATGGTGTACCAATATGCCTTAGACCTTTCCTGCCATTCATCAGCGCAGGGTGCACTATGAACGGCACAGGCAGCGTACTGAATGTAGGCAGAGTATTATAGCTAAATGATAAAGTACATGGAAAATATATTATACTGGACTGTACTATTCAGGTTAAGTTGCTGTGTTGGCACTTTGCGATAAATAACTGGGTTTTGGGTTGCAGCTTGGGCACTCAGTTTCTAAAAGGTTCTCCATCACTGGTCTATACCCATACTCTGGAGCTGGAAATTCTCATTGCTCAATTAGAATGTGCTGCACTAAGAGAAGTGAAATCCTGGCCAAGCTCAGAGAGGAGGACGGTAGAACAGATATTTGAAAGACACAAACGAGACCATACAGAGAAGTAGAGTTGAGCGAATCCTAAAAGATTCGGGGGTTCGGAATTCGGAATTCGGAATTCGGCCCGAATCCCACCGCGGGATTCGTGGGTTCGGGCCGAATCACGAATCCCATTAAAGTCTATGGGAGACCCGAATATTTTTGCAGGGGCCAAAGGTTCTGCACAGTCAAGTTTGCCCCAACATGTGAAAACCTCAGAAAATGATGGAAACACCTTGGAAATGGATAGGAAACACCAGGGGCAGCATGTAGGGATGCCTCTGAGGCTCCCTAATTGCACCATTTTTTCTAAATCTGGCCAATAGTCTGGTGATGACCCCAAGGCAATTTTCAGGGACAAGGTAATGGTGAGCCACTTAAAAATGCTGCCTGACAACCTGGCGTTGAAACCCTGATTGTCTGTCTTTCAATAAGATTGCAGTGTAAAGCATGGTGGTGAGCCTCAGTAATAAGATTGCAGTGTAAAGCATGGCCGTGAGCCTCAGTATGACTTTTTAGATGGAGATTGCATGTGGTCACGTACTCCCTGGAACCCCACAGTCACCCCTTCTCTGATGTGCTACCCCAGAACATTCTCTGCCCCAATTCGCAAGACCTTTTGCAGTCTCAGTGTGCTGACAGTGTGGATTTACCAGTGTTGTCTGAGGAGGTGGTGGACAATGGCGAGACACAGGTGTCGGGGGGGGGGGGTAGTTGAAAGTGAAGCAAGTTACAGTGGGGACTCCTTGGGGGGACTTTCTCATGATGGGACAGATTCAACTTGGGTGGATCAGGCACAGGAACAGACCTTTTTTTTGTGTTTATTTAACTTTTATTTAGCACAAATAACCACAGAGATACTTATTCGTTCTCTTCGCTGCGCAGTCTGGCGTTGGGGTTCGTCACTTTGATGGCGAGCTGTGCCGCTCTCTCCACAATGGTCTTTCGGTTCTTTGAGGAGACGTTGTGGGCGATTTCTGCACAGAAGGACTTGCTGCTCATCAACAGAACCTCGAGCTCCTTGACATTGTGGACCAGGAATTTGCGGAACCCTGTGGGCAGCATGTGTTTGGTCTTCTTGTTGCTACCGTACCCAATGTTGGGCATCAGGACAGTGGCGTAACTACAACTAGCTGGGCCCCACAGCAAATCTTTGAACGGGGCCCCCACAGCAACTTCTTCACAACCCCCAACTTACATGCAACCCTCATTCTTGTGCCTAGTCAAGGTTTCCTAGAGTGTCAGTGTATATAACGTTATTGTATAATACTGTTTAGGGGCCCCTGACAGTAAAATGTTTTAGTCTTCCTCCTGAAGGGGCCCCTTGTGGGTCTGGGCCCCAAAGCAGCCGCTTCCCCTGCTTCCCCTATAGTTACGCCCCTGCATCAGGATCTGCCCTTTGAACCTCCTGCGGGCTCTGTTGTCAATACCTCTGGGTTTATGCCAGTTACGCTTAATCTTTACATAATGGTCTGATTGGTGGGGGATGAACTTCTTCGTCCGCTTCTTGACGATCCTGGGCTTAATGAGGGGCCGGAGAGCCGCCATGAAACCGGTTTGGAGCGTCCGCCTTCTCCGCAGACAGCCCGAGGAAGAGAGCGGAACAGATCAATTTTAAGTGTGAGGCAACATCAGCACCACAACCGCTTGGGAGAGGCAGTGGGCATTGTGTTTAGAAAGGCTGATGGGCTTCCGTCAGCACTGTGTGTATAGAACCCCATGGCCTTTCCTAAAAAATTTGGTTACAAAGCCGCATGACTCCTGAAAAATTGTTATTAGAAAGATGGATGACTTTCCAGAAAAATTGTTATTAGAAAGACGGATGACTTTACTGAAAATTTGTTATTAGAAAGACGGATGACTTCCCAGAAAAAATTGTTATTAGAAAGACGTATGACTTCCTAGAAAAATTGTTATTAGAAAGACGGATGACTTCACTGAAAATTTGTTATTAGAAAGACGGATGACTTTACTAAAAATTTGTTATTAGAAAGACGTATGACTTCCCAGAAAAATTGTTATTAGAAAGACGGATGACTTTCCAGAAAAATTGTTGCATATGCAACTCAGATGAAGAGGAGGAGGTGGAGGAGGAGGAGGAAAGCGAGCAATTTAGGAGGTAGCCTGAGGTGGGGATGAGAACTGGGGGAATATCCATGACCTGTTCATCTTTGTGAACGTGAGGATGTCAGCGTAGGCGCGTCCGTTTGTCCGTAATGATACCCCCGGCGGCACTAAAAACCCTTTTAGACAGTACACTTGCAGCTGGGCAGGCAAGCACCTCAAGAGCGTACTGCGCAAGTTCTGGCCACCTGTCCAGCTTGGCCAGCCAGTAATTATATGGCGTGGAGTTATCGGTCAGGACGTTGGTCTGGTCCGCGACATACTCCCTCACCATCTTGCAGTACTGTTCCGCCCTGCTCTGCCTGCCCTGTGGCTGTGTCGCAGTGTCTTGCTGGGGTTTAAGAAACTTGGCAAAAGCATGGAATAGTGTACCCCTGCCCTTGGCGCCTACACTGACTTTCCCCCTCCTCTCCTCTCCAACTTCGGCCACTGCAGTCTGCCCCCTTTTGCTCGACTGGTCTCGAAAGGCCTGTAGCAGTTTCTGAACCAGGGCCTTGTGGTAGAAAGTGACTCGGGTGCTCCTTTCCTCCATGGGTATTAGTTGGGCAAAGTTGTTCTTGTAGCGTGGGTCAAGGAGGGTGTACACCCAATAGTCATTGGTGGACAGTATCCTCTTGACCTGGGGATCACCACAAAGACAGCCAAGCATAAATTGTGCCATGTGCCCTACTGTGCCAACACGCAAGCCTTCAGTCTCCTCACTTAGCGGACTCTCCATCTCCTCCTCCCCCCCTTCCTCCGACCCCAATTAATCCTCCTCAGCCCATACCCGCTCAACAGGTAGCATGGAATCACCCCCTGATGCATGGTGCCCAAGAATTTCTTCCTCCTCCTCAGCCGCCTCCTCCTCCTCAGTTCCGCGCTGCGAAACTGACAACAGGGTGCTCTCAATGTCACTGTCTTCCCCCACCTCCTGTGACACTGCTGAATCCTCAGATCTTAGGTTCCGCAAGGAGTTCTGGATGAGGCACAACAGAGGGATGGTGACACTGATGATGTGTGCATCACCACTAACCATCTCTGTTGCCTCCTCAAAGGGACCTAAGACCTGCCCTGCGTTGTTGGTACACCCTGGCTAGCATGTGTAACGTCGAATTCCAACGCGTGGGAACGTCACACAGCAGCCGGTGAACAGGGAGTTGTAGCCGCCCTTGCACAGTCCTGAGGGTCGCGGCATCGGTGGTGGACTTGCAGGAGCTTGACCTCATGATCAAATGGCTGGGCCCAGGCTCTTCAAATGGTATCAAGAGCCTAAGAACTGCCTACGTGGGACAAGCAGAAGCAGGTCTCTCTGCCTCCTGGCAGAGACTTGAACTTACCTTTGGCAGTGCAGAAGCAATAGAAAAGGCTCTATTCAAGAGACTGCAGAACGTCCCAAAGATCAATCTCAAGGAAGTCAATAAGCTTCAGGGCTTAAGTGATCTGCTCATGGAACTGGAGCTTGCCAAAGGAGACCCTCGTCTGTTTGGGCTGTATTACCTGGATAAAGCTTATGGAGTGAACCCAATTGCAATGAAGCTACCATACAGTCTGTAAGAGAAGTCGGCGGCGTCAGTTTCAAGGTGCAAAAGAGAGTATGATGTCACCTCTCCCCCATTTATTCATTTCTGCAGATTCTTTGATGAACAGACCCAGATGAGGAATGACCCCAGCCTCGACTTCCTGGAGTTCAACACTACAGCTTCAGTGACATCACCATCAAGGTATGAAAGCGTCATGCGTAAACACAGAGACTTTAAGAGCAGCATGAGTGTTTGAAAGACTAACCTACCAGTACCCACAGGTAAACAGTACTCTACCTCATCAGGAGATAAGTCCTTTAATCGTGAATGTCTCATTCATAAAAAAATGCACTCACTGAACAAATTAAGGGGGTTTAGATCCAAAACCATACAGGAGCTCAAGAAAGTCCTCACTGAGCTTGGGGTATGTTTTAGATGCTGCGCTTCATTGGAGCACATGGCCAAGGACTGTAAATTTGCCATCAAGTGTGAGGAGTGTCATAGTGAAAGACATGCCTCAGCTATGCACCCAACCCCACTCGCCAGAGATTCGCCGGCTGCAGTCACCATTAGTCCTGCTCCAAGTCATGGCTGGGAGCACCATAATCACGCTAACACTTCCACAGCTGTTTCCTGCTCATGCTTGGACGTACAGTATGTAGGGAGAGCCAGAGTGAGAAATGTTATGCCCGGATATGCCTAATCAAGGTCTACCCAGAGAGACTACCACAAAAGGCAATAAAAATATATGCCATCATCGATGACCAAAGCAAACGGTCCTTAGCATGACCCAAATTCTTTGAATCCTTTGGAATCAAATGACCATCGGAACCCTACACTTTAAACACCTGCTCAGGCCGCATAGAGACTAGCGGCAGAAGGGCACAATGATTCATCGCTTCTCCTATCAATGGGGATACGGAAATACCCCTACTAACGCTGATCGAATGCGACCAAATACCCAACCATAGGGGTGAGATTCCTACCCCAGAAGCTGCATTTCACCAACAACACCTAAGGCACATGGCCAGCATTATCCCACCTATGGACATCAACGCCGAGATTCTACTCCTGCTTGGCAGAGACAATCTAAGGGTACACAAGGTGCGTCAACAGTGTAATGGTCCCCACTATGCACCATTTGCCCAGAGAGTGGACTTGGGATGGTTAATCATAGGAAATGTGTGCTTGGGTCAACCAGGAATTAACTCCTTCAAGACTTACGTGCGTGGAGATGGACGCACAACTTGCATTAAAGAGAGTCTGTCACCTCCTAGGCCCCTATAAAGTACATAAACATGCCCATAGCACATGTTGTAACAACAGTAATGTTACCTTTGGCGCATTCCTCGGTGTTTTAGAAGTCCCAAAAACGGAGTTTGAAATATATGCAAATGAATCGCCGCAAGTGCCCGGAGGTGGCGTTTAGTGCCTTGGAGCCCGGGCTCCAGTCCTTTTTTATATAAAATCTCCGCCCCCGCTACTGCCTCCGCCCGCCCTGCACCTCATTCGGGTCCTCCTTCTTAGCCGGCAAGATCCCGCGCCTGCGCAGTCTGTCGCCGGGACGGGGCATGCGCACTGCGATGCCCATTTTGGGCATGGCATCGCCGAACTCAGTGCGGCGCGAACGGTTCAATGGCGCGAAATCCGAACCAAGGGGCGGAGCAGACAAGCGCAGAAGAGGAAGAGGAACGCAGAGCCGCTTCTCCCTGGGGTAAGTAAACCTGTCCCGGCGACAGACTGCACAGGCGCGGGATCTTGCCGGCTACGAAGAAGGACCCGAATGAGGTGCAGGGCGGGCGGAGGCAGTAGCAGGGGCGGAGATTTTATGTAAAAAAGGACTGGAGCCCGGGCTCCAAGGCACTAAACGCCGCCTCTGGGCACTTGCGGCGATTCATTTGCATATATTTCAAACTCCGTTTTTGGGACTTCTAAAACACAGAGGAATGCGCCAAAGGTAACATTACTGTTGTTACAACATGTGCTATGGGCATGTTTCAGAGGCGTAGCTAGAGGTTCAGCACAGGGGCGGCGAAACATACTTGAGAGGGCCCCCCACTTAGTGGCTTCCCAAACGCACGTTTCCAACTTCATAGGCACATACTACTAGTTGTGGTTATAATATTGTATTAGAAAGATGACTGTATAAACTGCTAGATCATCTATGCTGTTAAGTACAGTACAATAGACTTTCTACATACCCTAGTCTAAATACTCTACCATATAATGCAGTAAAATATAGGAGTAATAGGAGTAAAAAACAAGGGGACTCCTATGTTAAAGGAAACCTGTCCCCAGTTTTTACATCACTAAACTAACAGTCCTCTTCCCCATCAGACCCCAGATCAGCGTATTGTGCCCCATCTGACCTCAGATCAGCGTACTGTGCCCCCATCAGACCTCAGATCAGCGTATTGTGCCCCATCAGACCCCAGATCAGCGTATTGTGCCCCCATCAGACCTCACATCAGCCTACTGTGCCCCCATCAGTACTCAGATCAACGTATTGTGCCCCATCAGACCTCAGATCATCGTATTGTGCCCCATCAGACCCCAGATCAGCGTATTGTGCCCCATCTGACCTCAGATCAGCGTACTGTGCCCCCATCAGACTTCAGATCAGCGTATTGTGCCCCATCAGACCCCAGATCAGCGTATTGTGCCCCCATCAGACCTCACATCAGCCTACTGTGCCCCCATCAGCACTCAGATCAACGTATTGTGCCCCATCAGACCTCAGATCATCGTATTGTGCCCCATCAGACCTCAGATCAGCGTATTGTACCCCCATCAGACCTCAGATCAGCAGAATGTGCCCCCATCAGACCTCACATCAGCCTACTGTGCCCCATCAGATATCAGATCAGCGTATTGTGCCCATATCAGACCTCAGATCAGCGTATTGTGCCCCCATCAGACCTCACATCAGCCTACTGTGCCCCATCAGACCTCAGATCAGCGTATTGTGCCCCCATCAGACCTCAGATCAGCGTATTGTGCCCCCATCAGACCTTACATCAGCCTACTGTGCCCCATCAAGACCTCAGATCAGCGTATTGTGCCCCCATCAGACCTCAGATCAGTGTATTGTGCCCCCATCAGACCTCACATCAGCGTATTGTGCTCACATCAGCCTACTGTGCCCCATCAGACCTCAGATCAGCATATTGTGCCCCCATCAGACCTCAGATCAGCCCACCTTTTGTGGCTGGGTGGGCTGATCTGAGGTCTGATGGGGGTCCCTAAATACAAGTGAGCGCTTCCATAATGGAAGCGCTCACTTGTATTCGCCTGATAGTCATCCTTGCTGGGCCCCCGCTGAGTCACTGGGCCCGGAGCCGTCGCCCCCCTGCCCCCCCGGTAGCTACGCCTCTGGCATGTTTATGTACTTTATAGGGGCCTAGGAGGTGACAGACTCCCTTTAAGCCATGTCCTCATCACTATGAGGTGAAAGAGAAATCTTCAGACCTCATACAGCCACCTGACATCATTTCTCCCCTCTTTGCCGACAATTTGGGGAGATCAGTCTTTCACACAACCAAGGATGACGATAAAGTACATTGTCAGTAGAGGACAGAGAATTTATCAAGATAATGGACAGTGAGTTCTTCAAAGACGAAACCAATCACTGGGTTTGTCCATTACCTTTCCGAGCCACCAAGGTAAGACTCCCGAACAATCTGGAACAAGCTTTGTCTAGATTTAACTCTCTTCAGCGTACCATGAACAGCAAGATTGAAATGAGAGAACACATCGTCGCCTTTATGGATAAAATATTCCGTAACAAACATACAGAACCATCTCCACCCTTAAAGGGGTTCTCCGAGTTATAAATATTGATGACCTATCCTCAGGATAGGTCATCAATATCAGATCAGCAGGGGTCCGACACCCGGCACCCCCGCCGATCAGCTGTTTGAAGAGGAGGCGCGCGCCGCATCAGCGCTGCCTCCTCTTCACTGTTTACATGCTGGCCGACTCGGGGGTAGTGGTGAGTAGGTGTAATTACACCTAACTGCCCCATTCATTTCTATGGGAAGAATCGCTCCCATACAAGTCTATGGAAGCGATTCTATCCATAGAAATGAATGGGGCAGTGGGGTGTAATTACACCTACTCACCACTACCCCTGAGTCGGCCAGCATGTAAACAGTGAAGAGGAGGCAGCGCTGATGCGGCGCGCGCCTCCTCTTCAAACAGCTGATCGGCGGGGGTGCCGGGTGTCGGACCCCTGCCGATCTGATATTGATGACCTATCCTGAGGATAGGTCATCAATATTTATAACTCGGAGAACCCCTTTAAGGAAAAACGAAGAGTGCTGGTACTTGCCTTCATTTGGTTTGTATCATCCACGGAAACCTTATCAAATTAGGGTTGTTTTCGACTCAAGCGCCAAACATCAAGGTGTATCTCTTAATGATGCTCTTCTCTCAGGTCCCAATCTGACAAACAACTTAGTAGGAGTGCTCATGGGGTTCAGGAAAGAGATCGTTGCCATCACTGCTGACATTGAACAGATATTCCACTGTTTCGTAGTCAGAGAGGACCACTGGAATTTCCTCAGGTTTCTGTGGTACAAAGACAACGATACCAACGCAGAGATGGTGGAGTATCGAATGAGGGTGCGAGTATTTGGAAATAGCCCTTCACCTGCCATAGCAACTTATGGCCTTCGGAGAACTGTGCTAGAGGGAGAGTCCGAGTATGGTACAGATGCCAGAGACTTTGTGGAAAAAGACATCTACGTAGATGATGGACTCAAATCACTGCCGACTGAAGAAGCGGCTATCGATCTGCTCAAAAGGACTCAAAGTATGTTGTACCAAGCTAAATTTAGACTACACAAAATTGCTTCAAATAGCCTGGCCGTAATGAGAGCCTTTGAGTCAGGTGATCATGCACCTGGATTCAAAGACATTAACCTGGGACTGGACAGTCCACCCGTGCAGAGGAGATTGGGCCTCAGCTGGGATCTCTCGGCCGACTCCTTTAGTTTTCAAATAAGTTGTGCAGACAAGCCATTTACAAAACGTGGTGTCCTATCAGTGGTGAACAGCCATTAGATCTGCTGGGATTTGTAGCACCCATCACCATACAAGGTAAATCCCTACTGAGGCAGCTTTCTGAAACCGTCAAGGATTGGGATACCACACTTCCTTCTGATAAAGAGGAAAAATGAGAAGCCTGGAAGCAATCCCAAGATACTATGTCAAAACCTCACCTACTTCTAGCATAAAGAAGGAACTCCACGTGTTTTAAGACGCCTCCACAGAAGCCATAGCAGCGCTTGTCTACCTGAATGTGACAGAACCCAACAATCAAAATCATGTTGGATTCATCTTTGGTAAGGCTAAGTTAGCCCCCAAGCCCAATCCTACTATTCCCAGACTTGAACTCTGTGGGACTGTGTTAGCAGTGGAGATCGCAGACTTCATACAGCAAGAACTGGGTGTCGAAATAGATGCGGTCCAGTATTACACGGACAGTAAGGTCGTTTTAGGTTACATCTACAATCAGACAAAACGATTTTATGTGTATGTCAATAACCGCATAGAGACAATCAGAAGATCCTCCAAACCTGAACAATGGCACTACGTAACATGTGAACGTAATCCAGCAGATCACGCCACTAGGCCTATGTCTATAGGATCTTTTACTAACTCTTCTTGGCTTACAGGTCCGAAGTTTCTGCTGGGACAGGCGGACGAATGTGTACAGGAAGTTTTCAGCATCCAGCATCCAGATAATGATACAGAAATCCGCACTGAAGTTAGCGCATTAGTCACTGGAACAAAACAATCCTCCAGCCTCGGTTGTCAGCATTTGAACGTTTCTCCAGTTGGATGAGACTTGTCAGAACTATCGCAAGGTTAGTGCACATTGCGAGATGTTATCACAATACTCATGAAGATAAAGATTGTCATGGTTGGCATGTTTGTCATAAACCCTTCTCTGCTGAGGACATCTCTCATAGTGAGTCCCTCATAGAGGTGGAGAGTGGTAAGCGTCCACATGGGAATGGACGCTTACCACTCTCCACCTCTGTCCGATACTCGCCTTCGGAACCAGCATATGGCAATCATCATGCCATTATCTCCATCAGTTATTTAGCGATCCTACTGAAGAAGTGGCAAGTACATCTCTTAGTTCACCCCATGTTGGCTATCTTATACCCTTATCAATAGCATCATAAGTGTTTATATTATCACCCCCTGTTGATCCCCATTGTGTGGGTGAAACGCGTTGGGGTTTCTTTTTTTCTGTGCTCCTTTTCCGTGCAGGGTATTTTATAGGGTATATCAGGGCAGGTTCGGTGACAGGGTACCCCCACCATCAGGGGGTAATCCCTGGGCTAAGGGCATCACCCTAGAGCCTTCAGGGACAGTCCTCCCTCCCTCTCACCCTATCTGAAATTTTGAATTTTGTGATATGAGCTATTTGGCGTTTTAATGAAGTACTATTAAAAGTTAATTTTTAGGAGCTACACTTTTTTCCTAATGCCTTTGTATTTTGGCGTTCTCACCCACTATCACCATTTATCATTATTCTCTTGTCTTTAGATTATAGGTATGAAAAAACGTTTGGCCAAAGTACTGCATGATTGTAAAGAGAGAGGAAAAGAACTACACCAACAAATGGCTGACTTGCCTGCGGATAGACTATGTACAGAGCCACCTTTCACCTACGATGGACTAGACGTCTTTGGGCCAGGTGTCTGCACGCGGCGGTCACACAAAAAGTATACGTTGGGCCGTGCTATTCACTTGCATGAGTGTGCGTGCCGTTCACATAGAGGTAATAGAATCAATGGACACATCCAGCCTTATCAATGCTTTAAGACGGTTCTTCGCAATCAGAGGAGAAGTGAAAGAGTTAAGGTCTCACCGTGGAAGCAACTTCATTGGAGCGTGTAGAGAACTGAACATCGAGACCGAGTCCATTCAAGATCAGTTGGCTGAGAATGGTTGCACCTGGATTTTCAATCCTCCTCATAGTTCCCACATGGGGGGCTCCTGGGAGAGAATGATCAGGATTTCACACATCTTGAATTCTATGTTGATGGATGTAAACTCTTCAAGACTTACACATGAGACTCTAGTCACCCTTCTAGCTGAAGTGTCAGCTATAATCAATTCAGTGTCTATGGATCCTAAAACTCCAGCCATACTGACTCCAGCTATTCTCCTTACCCAAAAAACTGAGAATACGCTAATGCCTAGTGGAGAATTTACTCATGTGAACATCTACCAGAAACACTGGAAACGTGTACAATACCTAGCGGATTACTTCTGGAACAGGTGGCAAAAGGAGTATCTTGTGATTCTTCAAGGAAGGAGAAAATTGCAACACCACAAACCAAACTTGTAAGAAGGAGACCTTGTGTTGATTAGAGATGAGTGAATCTACGCAATTTTCTACTCCGAAGCGAATCTGGATTTTTTTCAGATTCGCTCTGTTCGAATCTTAAATGTTTTTAAACCTTTGTACGCATATGCTACGAACTTGTCCAATGAATTGTACGCTAATGCTACGTATGAGTTAATTTATACGCTGATGCCTACTAATTCAGTTAATTAGCGAATTTTTACTGTAAGTTCGTTAGGAAATAAGCAGTAAAAAGCCCGGGAAGAAAGCGGTCACCTGACCTAGTGGAAAGAGCTTGCTCTGATTGGCCCATAGGCTTGGTAAGCCAGCGACATCAGTTGTGCTGCGACTGCTGAGACGAGCAGAAGCACTGTGAAGTTGTGAAAGACAGAAAACTGTTTTCTGGAAATTGTGGTGTAATTGTTTTGGGCATCCATAATACAGATATCAGGGCTAGTGCAGGGTCAGTGCATGTCAGTGCTAGTAATATTAATCAGGCAGGGAGAGAGACAAAGACCTGCAGGGCCCCAAAAGGGTTCCACTTCTAGCCAGACCTCAAGCTCCAAAAAAAAAGGAGAAGGTGGCACAGGCCAGCAGTGCCAAAGGACATGTAGCCGCAGCTTCTACTGGTAGAATTTGTAATAGTTGGCCACAAGCCTCGGATAACCTGCTGCACTATCTCCTTCTTCTGCTGGTTCGGGTGTCTATGTGTGCCATCATAATCCTGCCGGTCCATCAGCCAGATCATGTATGTAAGCTCTCGAAAGCTAAATGTTGAAAAACGCCTGGATGCCATTTGTAAAACTTCGCTCTGCCTCTGAGGAGTGTATGCCTGCGTATTACACAATTGCTAGACAATAGTACGCTGAGGATTTGTACGCAATTTGTACGCTCATGCGTATTAGTTCACATATGTCGCGTACCTTTAACAACTGTATGTTTGTTATTAGTGCGCGAATGTTCGCAGAACATGACAGAATAGCGAATGATTTGTACGCAGCTTCGACCGAATAGCTTCATATTAAGTACAAATCTTTTTAAAAATTCGACGAACATTCGGTGAAGCGAATTTTGGATGATTTGCTCATCTCTAGTGTTGATGAAGGAGCAACAGACTGAACGGATTGACTGGTCTATGGGACTAATTACAAAAGTTTTCCCTACCGAAGATGGAAAGGTTCGGAAGGTAGAATTGAAGATCTTCAGGAAGGGTGAGCCTAAAACATTCAAAAGGCCAATTAATGAACTCATTCTGATACTACCCATTGAGAACATCCCTGCAGGATGAACAGGACTGAATTTGAGTTTCGTGGATCTTCTCCATTCCAAGTTGGAAATAGGACTTTATTGTAATGTCTTTATCGCATTCTAACATGTTCTTTGTTATAGGTTTGTTCTATATTTTATGGACACTTGTCATAGTGAAATCCCCAAAGAGAATTTCAGATGGGGAGTGTGCTGTTCTCCTCATATTTGTTATTGAATTGTATTCAATTGCATTATCATTCTTCCTTCACCATGTTATTTCTATCTACTGTTGTATTGCTGCCATCTGCTGGCCAGAATTTGCCAGATGCATGCCTCTGCTCTTGTTAGCAAAGTTTTTCTCTGCTGGGTGTGGTTTTAGGCAGACTGGGTCCATGTCACTTCCGGCAGCCATTTTTAGTGCTTCATTTCTGTGTGACTGGACAGTCTAACACTTGGGTTTGTGAAGGCATCAGTTTTTGACCAGCAGTTAGCCTCAGGAAAGTCACCTACAGGACAGCATCATACCACTACTACCAAAACCAGTATTGTGTCATTGCTTGTTGCTGTTGGTGGGTCAAATAAACCCATGTTGATTCACATCACCGTGTCTACATTTGAATCCATCCATCTAACCTGAGCTCCTGCCGGTCCGGTTTGCTCCACTGCTTGGATACGAAGGTAGGAAAGAAACACAGCCGCTATCAGTTATGCCTTTAATCGCCTTCATGTGGGGACAGAACAGTGCCCACTCAGGGGTACTACAATTCCACTCCTTCACTTCCTCGAGGGGATGCTAACAAATCTGATTGGTGCGGGCACAGAAGATGTGGCACCTCCATTTCACAGCCATCTTAGCCCTGAGGAGGATGAACTGGCAGAGGAGGAAGAGAAGGACATAAATGCCCATGAATATTATACATAGCTAGATGGTTTATCTATCCCCAGCCACACGATGCAGGCATAAGCCTGACACAGCATGGCGGTGACACCAACAAGTGACCAAGTTACATGAGGTAGCAGGTGAGCCACCCAAAAGTTTAGCCAGACGCAGCATGGCGGTGACAACAGAGTGACCGAGTTAGACTGAGGTAGCAGGAGGTGAAGCATCCTCCAAGGGGGCAGTACATGAGCGGCCCCAGGGCCAGACTCGGTCAGAGTATGTGAAATGTTCAGGGTGGCCGAACGCCGGGCTCGACGGCGGACCCGTTTCGGGTTATCAATTGTCGAAATGTTGGCTTACATCAAGTTTAGTATCTGTTCTTATCAGTTGCTGTGGCTGTTGGTGGTAAAGTGGTGAGCATAGCTGCTTCCCAAGCAGTTGACCCGGGTTCGATTCCCGTCTATCGCAGGAGGCAATTAAAAGAAGAACCAAAAAAAAATCAGTACAATATCTAATACGTCCCCTACCCGGGGAAATTGTTTGGAGAGAGGGCCTGTAGGTGGGAGGCAGGCTGGGGGGAAGGAGGTTGAGCTAGAAGAGCCAGAGAAGTGCCCCCTTGGCTAGCATGTGTGGTGGTGACAACAGCCGGATGGAGTTCGAATGACGACGCAGGACCACAACTTAAAAATTTAGCATCAACCGGTACAGTTGTAAATTATGAGCTTGATCAAGTGTGGCATGTGTTCTATGTATTCTTCCCAGTTTAATACCGTATATGGCAGCTATCCGGAAAAATAGTTTGGAGAGAGAGAAAGAGAGGAAAAAGACGTAAATTGTTTGGAGAGAGGGCCTGTAGGAGGACCTCTGGAAAAAATGTTTGGAGAGAGGGCCTGTAGGTGGACCTCTGGAAAAATTGTTTGGAGAGAGGGCCTGTAGATGGACCTCTGGAAAAATTGTTTGGAGAGAGGGCCTGTAGGTGGACCTCCGGAAAAATTGTTTGGAGAGAGGGCCTGTAGGTGGACCTCCGGAAAAATTGTTTGGAGAGAGGGCCTGTAGGTGGACCTCCGGAAAAATTGTTTGGAGAGAGGGCCTGTAGGTGGACCTCTGGAAAAATTGTTTAGAGAGAGGGCCTGTAGGTGGACCTCCAGAAAAAGTATTTAGAGAGAGGGCCTGTAGGTTGACCTCCGGAAAAATTGTTTGAAGAGAGGGCCTGTAGGTGGACCTCCGGAAAAATTGTTTGGAGAGAGGGCCTGTAGGTTGACCTCCGGAAAAATTGTTTGGAGAGAGGGCCTGTAGGTGGACCTCCGGAAAAATTGTTTGGAGAGAGGGCCTGTAGGTGGACCTCTGGAAAAATTGTTTAGAGAGAGGGCCTGTAGGTGGACCTCCAGAAAAATTATTTAGAGAGAGGGCCTGTAGGTTGACCTCCGGAAAAATTGTTTGAAGAGAGGGCCTGTAGGGGGCCCTCCTGAAAAATTGTGGTAAAAGAGTGCCAGTTGGACCTCTAAAAAATGGCGTTTTTTTGGTCAGCGTTAGGCAAAGACGACAAGGAGGAGGAGTAGAGAAGAGGAATCGGATACATAAGTAATGTAAATCTTTAGCTGCTTTCCCCCGGAGGAGATTTGAATTCCGGTGAAATCCAGGCTTTGTTCATTTTAATAAGCGTCAGCCTGTCAGCGCTGTCAGTTGACAGGCGTGTACGCTTATCGGTGATGATGCCACCAGCTGCACTGAATACCCGCTCTGACAGCACGCTAGCGGCAGGGCAGGCCAGCACCTCCAAGGCGTACAGCGCCAGTTCAGGCCACGTGTTCAGCTTTGAAACCCAGTAGTTGTATGGAGCAGAGTGATTGCTACGGACGTTGGTATGGTCAGCTAGGTACTCCCTCACCATCTTTCTGTACAGCTCCCCCCTACTCTGCCTAGACTGGGGACAGGTGACAGTGTCTTGCTGGGGTGACATAAAACTGGCAAAGGCCTTGGAGAGCGTTCCCCTGCCAGTGCTGGACAAGCTGCCTGCTCGCCTCCTCTCCCCCGCTACTTGGCCCACAGAACCATGCCCTCTGCCGCTAGCGGCGTCAGATGGGAAGGATTGTTTCAGCTTGTGCACCAGGGCCTGTTGATATCTATTCACTCTCATACTCCTTTACTCTGCAGGGATGAGAGTGGAAAGGTTCTGCTTGTACCGTGGGTCCAGGAGAGTGAACACCCAGTAATCGGTGTTTGAAAAAATGCTTCTAACGCGAGGGTCACGGGATAGACAGCCTAACATGAAGTCTGCCATGTGCGCCAGAGTCCCAACGCGTAAGAATTCCCTCTCCTCACTGGCCTGACTCTCCATTTCCTCCTTCTCCTCCTCCTCCAAGTCCTCCTCTTCAGCCCATACACGCTCAAGAGTTAAGGACTGAGAACTGGTACCCTCTACTGTCTCGCCAACATTCTCCTCCTCTTCCTCCTCATCCTCATCCCCCTCCTCCGATACGCGCTGAGAAACAGACCGGAGGGTGCTCTGGCTATCAAGCGACGTATCTTCCTCCACCGTCTCTTGTGACAAGCGCAAAGCATCCGACTTGATGCTGAGCAGTGAGTTTTTCAACAGGCAAAGCAGCTGTTGCTGATAATGGCGGCATCGCCGCTGACCATCTGTGTTGACTCCTCAAAGTTGCTCAACACCTGGCAGATATCAGACATCCACGTCCACTCCTCATTGTAGACTTGAGGATTCTGACTGACCTGACTACCAGTTCTGGTGGAAGTTGACATCTGGCAGTCTACAATCGCTCTGCGCTGCTGGTAAACTCTGGATAACATGTCGAATTCCATCTCGTGGGCACGTCGCACAACAGTCGGTAAGCGGGCAGTTGTAGGCGGCGCTGCGCTGCCCTGAGAGTGGCAGCATCTGTGGTCGACTTGCGTAAATGCGCACAGATGCGTCGCACCTTGGTGAGCAAATCAGACAGATTGGGGTATGTCTTGAGGAACCGCTGAACTATTAGATTGAACACGTGGGCCAGGCATGGCACATGTGTCAGTCTGCCGAGTTGCAGAGCCGCCACCAGGTTACGCCCGTTGTCACACACAACCATGCCTGGCTTGAGGTTCAGCGGTGCCAGCCAAACATCGGTCTGCGCCGTGATGCCCTGTAACAACTCTTGGGCGGTGTGCCTTTTGTCACCTAAGCTCAGCAGTTTGAGCACCGCCTGCTGGCGCTTACCCACGGCACTGCTGCTACGCCTAGAACTACCGACTGAAGGCGCCGTGCCCACGGATGGTAATTCGGTGGAGGAGGAGGAGGAGGGGTCGGACGAGGAGGCATAGTACGTCTGAGAGACCGTGACCGAGGTAGGCCCCGCAATCCTCGGTGTGGGCAGTACATGAGCGGCCCCAGGGTCATTCTCAGTCCCAGCCTCCACCAAGTTAACCCAATGTGCCGTCAGTGAGATATAGTGTCCCTGCCCGGCAGCACTTGTCCACGTGTCCATGGTTAGGTGGACCTTCTCAGAAACAGCGTTGGTCAGGGCACGGATGATGTTCTGTGACACGTGCTGGTGTAGGGATGGGACGGCACATCGGGAAAAATAGTGGCGGCTGGGGACCGAATACCGAGGGGCAGCCACCGCCATGAGATTGCGAAAGGCCTTGGTCTCTACCAGCCTATAGGGCAGCATCTCCAGGCTAAGCAATTTGGAGATGTGGACGTTGAGGGCTTGGGCATGTGGGTTGGTGGAACTGTATTTCCTCTTGCGCTCCAGCGTCTGCTGTAAAGACAGCTGAACGCTGCGCTGGGACACGTTGGTGGACACTGTGGAGGATCGTGGAGGCGAAGGTGTGGTTTTCCGGCGGGAGGCGCTCGTGCCGGGGTCCTGGGCAGGGGGTTGACTAGCAGAGGCAGCGAGTGACGCAGGGGGTTGACTAGCAGAGGCAGCGAGTGACACAGGGGAAGGAGCAGTGGTGTGACCCGCAGGAGGTGGTGAACGGCCTTGGTTCCATTGAGTGGGGTGTTTAGCACTCATATGCCTGCGCATGCTGGTGGTGGTTAGGCTAGTAGTGGTGGCACCCCTGCTGATCCTGGTGTGGCACAGGTTGCACACCACAGTCCGTCGGTCATCCTCACTTTCTTTAAAGAACCTCCAGACTTGCGAACATCTAGGCCTCGCCACGGGAACTTCACTACTTGAAACAGTTGCTGCTGATGCACCAGCTCTGGCCCTGCTTCTTCCTCTGGCCCTGCTTCTTCCTCTGGCCACACCACTGCCTCTTACAACCTGTTCTGGTGCAGCACTCGCCTCCGCCTCAGAAGCACTGTCTTCACTCGGCTTATCAACCCAGCTTGGGTCAGTCACCTCGTCATCCTCCGATTCCTCAGTCTGCTCCCCCCTCGGACTTCCTGCCCTGACAACAACTTCACCACTGTCTGACAACCGTGTCTCCTCATCATCCAACACCTCTTTACAAACTTCTTCCACTAACTCAACATTGTCATCATCATCATCACCCACAGACTGCGACAGTTGGAAAACTTGGGCATCGGGAACGAGGTCAGCAGCAACCTGAGAAGTGGTTTGTGACTCTGGGAAGGGTCCAGAAAACAGTACCTCAGAGTATGCCGGATCGCATTCCAAATTTTCCTGGGAGGGGGCAGACTGGGGGGAAGGAGGTTGAGGTGGAGGAGCCAGAGCAGTGCTCCCTTGGGTAACGTGGGTGGACTGCGTGGAAGACTGACTGGTGGACAAATTACTTGAAGCATTGTCCGCAATCCACGACATCAGCTGTTCGCACTGTTGTGGTTTCAACAGTCCTCTACCACGTGTCCCTGTAAGTTGAGACATGAAGCTAGGGAGTGTAGGTCTTCGGCGTTCCCCTGCTCCCTCATCAGCAGGTACTGTCTCACCCTGCCCAGGACCACGGCCTCTGCCCCCTGCAGTAATTGAATGCCCACGCCTACGTCCTCGACCCTTAGCCCTGGGGTTCAACATTTTCTGTATATAAGTGTATTATATAAAAAAATAAAATAAATGGACCTGCTGTACTGAAACCCACAAACTTGTTAAGTTTGAACAAGTAAATATATAGATGGATAAGTTAGATCAAAATTACGTATGTTATTACGTACCGTGCAGTATGGAGCAATTACACGGAAACTATTAGATTAGGCAGACTTGGTCTGCTTAGTTGCAACCCAGACAAATGTCGCACAGAGATTTTTGGAATCTAGCTGTATAAGTGAGAGCAAAAGACCTTGTTTAATTAAGTGACGTACAGAATGTGTCACCTGGACAGAAAATACGGATTGTGTTGAGTGGACAGCTGAACTGTGACACAGAATGGTTCCACACAGCTGTGTGAAATGGATTTGTATCACTGAGATAAAACAGCAAAAAAAATTTTTTTTCTATATATATATATATATTTTTTTTTATATATTTTTTTTTTATATTTTGTTTTTTTCAGACGTGACGTGCAGAAACTATCAGACAGCAAACTCAGCCCCTGCTGACAGTGGCTATTTTGACTGCAACCCAGACAAATGTCGCACAGAGATTTTTGAAATCTAGCTGTATAAGTAAGAGCAAAAGACCTTTTTTAATTAAGTGACATACAGAATGTGTCACCTGGACAGAAAATATGGATTGTGTTGAGTGGACAGCTGAACTGTGACACACAGAATGGTTCCACACAGCAGTGTGAAATGGATTTGTATCACTGAGATAAAACAACAAAAAAACTATTTTTTTATATATATATTTTTTTTATATATATTTTTTTTATATTTTGTTTTTTTGGAACGTGACGTGCAGAAACTATCAGACAGCAATCTCAGCCCCTGCTGACAGTGGCTATTTTGACTGCAACCCAGACAAATGTCGCACAGAGATTTTTGAAATCTAGCTGTATAAGTGAGAGCAAAAGACCTTTTTTAATTAAGTGACGTACAGAATGTGTCACCTGGACAGAAAATACGGATTGTGTTGAGTGGACAGCTGAACTGTGACACACAGAATGGTTCCACACAGCTGTGTGAAATGGATTTGTATCACTGAGATAAAACAACAAAAAAACTATTTTTTATATATATATATTTTTTTATATATATATTTTTTTATATTTTGTTTTTTTGGAACGTGACGTGCAGAAACTATCAGACAGCAAACTCAGCCCCTGCTGACGGTGGCTATTTTGACTGCAACCCAGACAAATGTCGCACAGAGATTTTTGGAATCTAGCTGTATCAGTGAAAATACGGATTGTAGTGAGTGGACAGCTGAACTGTGACACACAGAATGGTTCCACACTGCTGTATGAAATGGATTTGTATCACTGAGATATAAAAATAAAAAAAAAGGGTTATATATGGCGATAGCTGCACTACTAGTGCCAGCCAGCCAGCCCAGCCAGGAGACAAAAAAAAATGTCTTGTAGCCCTTAGAAGGGCTGTTGGGTTCTTTTGAGATCACTCCTGCCTAACAAAGAACTAAATGCAGGCCCTAACACTCTCCCTGAAACGCAGCAGCTCTATCCCTAACGACATCCAGACAGCATCTGAGCCGAGCGCCGCGGCCAGTCACTAGTATATTCCAGGGTCACCTGATCAGGCCAGCCAACCCCTGCTATCGACATGTAAGGGCCCCACGTGATGCTGGGTGTACCGCAGAGTCTCCTGGCTTGTGATTGGCTGAGTTTATAGGCGCCAAAAATGCACAATGCGGAAGTTGCCATTTCCTCGAGCATGGCGAGATACTCGTCCGAGCAGCGAGTACTTACGAGTACCGTAATACTCGAACGAGCAGCAAGCTCGGACGAGCATGCTCGCTCATCACTAGTGTTGAGCGAGCTGCTGGACGGGAGGAATCACTACAAAGAAGAAGCCTGAGGAGGTAAGTGGTTTGTGTTTGTTTGTTTGATTGTTTGTTTTCTATTTTTCAGGATCGTGAATGCTGAGGACTAAGTCGGATTCGGTGGATTACGTCGGACCAGCTTTTTTTATTTTTTAAATAAAATAGTCAAACAGGGGTCTGGGGGAGTATTTATTTCAATAAAATATTTTATAAGTGTTTTTTTTTTTTTTTTTACAACACTGCAGTTTTAGTAATCACGGCTATCTACAGACGGCCCTGATTACTAATACTGGGCTTAGTGCAACATCTATTACCCCGGCACCCACCGCCACCAGGGGTGTCGGGAAGAGCCGGGTACCCGCAGGACCGGACCTTCTAAATTGAGGGTCTGGTTCTGGGGCGGCTGTAGGCTGTTACTGTTAGGCTGGGAAGGGCCAATAACCATGTCCCTTCCCACCCTGGTAGTGCCAGGCTGCCGCTGCTGGTTGTATCTGGCTGGAGAAGGAAAAAGGGGGACCCCACGCCATTTTTTAAAATTATTTAATTATTTTTGAAAAAAATGGCATAGGGTCCTCCCCTTTTTTCCTTCTCCAGCCAGATACAACCAGCAGCGGCAGCCTGGCACTACCAGGGTGGGAAGGGACATGGTTATTGGCCCTTCCCAGCCTAATGGTACCAGCCTACAGCCGCCCCAGAACCAGACCCTCAATTTAGAAGGTCCGGTCCTGCGGGTACCCGGCTCTTCCCGACACCCCTGGTGGCGGTGGGTGCCGGGGTAATAGATGTTGGGGTTAGTGCTGGCCATACCGGCCAGCACTAAGCCCAGTATTAGTAATCAGGGCTGTCTGTAGATAGCCATGATTACTAAAACTGCAATGTTGTAAAAAAAACACACACACTTATAAAATAGTTTATTGAAATAAACACTCCCCCAGACCCCTGTTTGACCATTTTATTTAAAAAATAAAAAAGCTGGTCTGACGTAATCCACCGAATCCGGCGTAGTCCTCAGCATTCACGATCCTGCAAAATAGAAAACAAACAAACAAACAGACAAACACAAACCACTTACCTCCTCAGGCTTCTTCTTTGTAGTGATTCCTCCCGTCCAGCAGCTCGCTCAACACTAATAATAAACACAGTGATGTCACCGTACAGGCATAATAAATACAGTGATGTCACAGTACAGGGATAATAAACACAGTGATGTCACCGTACAGGGATAATAAATACAGTGATGTCACCGTACAGGGATAATAAACACAGTGATGTCACAGTACAGAGATAATAAACACAGTGATGTCACAATACAGGGATAATAAACACAGTGATGTCACAGTACAGGGATAATAAACACAGTGATGTCACAGTACATGGATAATAAACACAGTGATGTCACAGTACATGGATAATAAACACAGTGCAGTCCCCTCACAGAAAGTTTAAAAAAAAACAAAAAACCTTATACTTACCTTTTTTTCTAGCTGCAGAATCACCAGCAGATCTTCTCTTGTCTTGAGGGGGCGGAGCCAATGCCGACTGACGGCCGGCTCCGCCCCCCCGCCCAGACATGAGGCAGAAGGCACGGAGAGGGGGGGGGGACTCGGAGGATGAAAGAAGCAGGTAGCCGATTCTGGCTGTCTGCTTCTTCGTGCAGCAGGCAACTGAGACAGCTGCCAGAGAACGGAACATATAATGGGTGTCCCCTCCGATGTCATGTTACTGAAGTCTTCAATAACATGGCGCCGGAGGGGGCAGGCTATGTATGTGTAAAGCGCCTGCGCTTTACACATACACAGTGCTCCCATGATTTTTCAATAGGGTCGGCTCCGTCCGCACTGGGAATGGAGCATACGACCGTAAGTCATTTGTCTATGTGTCGTTCAGTGACACATAGACACGTGACTATGAAAATGGCAGCCCCCATAAAGTAAAAAAAATGTTAAATACACAAAACACAATACACATATAATAAACTTAATTATACATATAAAAACTATTTTTAATGTTTTATAACACGTTATTTTTATTTTTTCGCGATAGTGTCCCCTTAAGAAGACTGATTGTATGCTTATTTGTAGGCAGTGAACAGTCGTCCACATAAAAGTCCTTTTCCACAAACTGTCTAACATCTGTCCCATATTCTTGCTTACCTTCCTTAGCTGAATGTTTCAATCTATAAATAAGAAGACTGGTTGTAGCCTCATTGGTAGGCATTGAACAGTTGTCCACATAAAAGTCATTTTCCACAAACTATCTAACATCTATCCCATATTCTTTTTTACCTTCCTTAGCTGAATGTTTGAGTCCATCAATAGCTATTTCAGGGAAAGGGCTGTTTCCAAAAATGTGTACCTGCATGAAGTACTCTATGGGTTCTTTTAAGGCATTGTTGTCTCTGAACCAAAAGAATCTAAGGAAGTTTCTTTTTAACCAGGAAGCAATGAAGCATCTGCTGGATGTCAGCCGTGAATGAGTCTCTGTGAAAGCGGAAAAGTACTAGAAGTTCGTTGTTGACGTCTGGAACTGACAGGAGAGCATCGTTTAAAAGGGGGTGTCTCATGAAAAATATTCTACAGTGTAATTGCGGGGTTCTGATCAGTTACCATGCTAGCCTGGGCTCTTCTGAAGCTTCCCAGGGCTGTCATGGTAAGCTGCCGGCTGAACAATGCATGTGGCCCCTTAGAAAAATAGCGAAGCACTTGAAGACCCACTGGCTGAGCCTTAAAAAGGCAGTTGAAAGGACGTTGTTTAATTGGGACGCCCTCAGGGCTTATTTTTCTAGAACATTTGAAGAAGACAACAGTTCTCTTGGTGCTAGTGAAAAGCGCATTCTTGCAAGCATCAATAATCCAATGATAAATGTCTATCTTTTATTTTTGCACCCTGCCCTACCAGTGTTCAATGCTTTTAATGTTCTGCTACAGACAGAAGTCCCAATGGTCCATCACTTGCACCAAGCAATGTTAAACCTGCTGGTCAGATTTTTCCAGCCAGCTATAATATCTAGAGTTGAAAACATCATGGACATTGATTATTCTGACCCATCTGTACATCTGGTCCAGGATGATATTTTTTTTATACCAGAAACTATTCAAGGTGAAAGAACCTGATTCATACACCCATGTTCCAGAATTTTGCCCAGGAACATTTGTTAATCCAGATCTTTGGTTATTGTCAAGTATTGAGGACTTCCACACTGCAATGAACAGACTACTAAGCGAATTTAGAGACCATGAAAGCAAAAGCAGTGATGTTGCAATGAAGGGGAGCGTCAGCAGAAGAATTTCTAC
>ONZH01003571.1:0-32500 GCA_900303285.1 Rhinella marina | reverse complement strand
AAGAGCTTCCACAAACCGGCAGGCCCATATCAGGAGAACACCATACCTGGTCAGAAGCTGCACCAGTGTGAACAGGAGTGCTAAATTCCCAGAGGAAGCCAGTCCTCCTCTATATATACCTCTGGGAATTTAGCACTCCTGTTCACACTGGTGCAGCTTCTGACCAGGTATGGTGTTCTCCTGATATGGGCCTGCCGGTTTGTGTAGGATGCAGGTCAGTGTTAGTGTAGTTGGTGAGTTGGTAGTGATCGTTGGTGGATGAGCCCGACATATTTAGGATCATTTATATGCGCTAAGAGCTTCCACTTTATATACTTTATATACTACATAGCAGTTATGCTTTTTTACTTCTTTACTTGTTTATTTCATGTTCATCTTATGTCTCATGGCTTATCTAGTGCTGCTGCCATTTTCTGTTTAGTATATATATATATATATATATATATATATATATATATATATATAATATTGCATTGTAATCCTGCCTTTGATGATAATGAGATCACTGCTGTGAAGAAAATATCAGCCTATTATAAGGCTCAGTGGACAAAATGAAAATGAAGATGGGAAGATGTTTATGACTAAACTTTGGCAAATCTCAAAACTTTCAGTTATCTTCATTCAAGGAAAGCTAATTACTACGAAACCTTGGAGGAACAATAATTTAAGCTCATATATCAGCAGCTGCTATCGAAATACTTCAGGGTCAGCCACCAATGGCCAAGAAGTGGTAATGGTGGAAAGTTATCAGATGAAGCAATACTTATATTATTAATTTTGTCCTGTCCAGTAAAACAACAGCTTAATAACAGCACTCGGTCCATAATTTACTGATCAATCTAAATGATTCAGTGCATCTAAACATATTACAGTTTCATTTTATGTTCTATGAACTCGCCAGTGATCCCATTAGTTTGCAACCTTTTCGGGATTGCTTTTAACAGTTCTTGCCCTAGTCCAGAGATACATTTAATAAAAGTTCATTGAAGATGGACGATCTGCAATATCTCCGGGTTACGTTTTATTGCTGGCCTATTACTATGCATTTAAGCATCCCAGTGCTGCATACCGAACTTATACATCCAGGAAAAAGATACCATTAAAAAGACAGTGAAGCAGTTGCTGTGGTTTGTGCTTATGGTTTTTGTGGTACAGCGCTGTGGTGTACTGTAGCTCACTGGTATAGAATTATTGTATTAAAGGGGCATTCCCATGGACAGCGTGACATATCCACATGATGAGTACTTCCTTACGTTCCCCTTGGCTCAAGAATATTTCATAATGAGTGGCATGAGATGAGGGCCGGACAATCGGACAATCTATTTTGGTGCCCGCCCGCTATAGTGCTAATATATATATATATATATATATATATATATATATATATATATATTCCCACTGTAGTACAAGTATATACATAATCCCCTCCTTCTAGTGCCACATATAATGCTCCTCTTTGACCCCTGAAGTGCCAGTGTCTATCTATCTATCTATCTATAGTGCGACCCCTAGTACCAGTATATAGTATCCCGCTCTGTTGTACCAGGTATATATAATACTTTCTCACCTTTCTTGGTGCCCCAGTCGATAATGCACCCCTCTGTAGTGCCAAATACATATAACCCCCCCCCCCCCGCTTCCTTGGAGTCCCCAGTATATAATGCCACCCTTTGTAGTGCCACCAAGTATATATAATGCTCCTTTTCTTCCTTGGTGTCCCCAGTAGATAATTCTCCCCTCTGTAGTAACAGGTATATATAATGCTCCCCACTTCCTTGGTGTCCCCAGTACTGCTGATATATATATATATATATATATATATATATATATATATAAACAAAATCTCACTTCCATTCCTGGCCTGTGTTGCTGCATCCTGGTGCAGTCAGTCCCGATGACATCACCACTCTTGCTCGGGGTCTCACGCAATAGCAGCCCGAGGCGTATGAGGCTGAGTGGCCACAGATGCTGCCATAATTGCACCCTCCATCCTTATGGGTAATAAGGTGGTATCCTAGACTGGTACCTACCCTAGCCTACCAGTTGTCCTGGCCTTGTGTGAGAGCACCAATTTTAAGCAAATTTGTAGAGATGAGCAAATTTTCAGAAATTATTTTCAGTTCCGATTCTATCAATTAATCCATCAGATTTGATTTAGACAGAATTAGTGATGAGCGAATTTCTTTGTTTAGTGCCCAATTTGGCACATGTTTTAAAAAAATTGATTCAAATCAGAATCAAAAATGCTCCAATTTCTCTGGAAATTGGTATATTGAGCATAACTTTGGGATTGTGGGAAAGATATTATAATCTCTCTCTCTCTCTCTCTCTCTCTCTCTCTCTCTCAATGGATCACAAGTATAGTTTGCATAATCTGAATTATTAAAATTGATTCACTCATCTCTAGTCAGAATAAACTTGACATCAATAGAAAGTGTCCCAATTGCCCTGAAAAGTCATGTATGTCACTCTGGGATCTCTTGGGACTGTATCCAACCCGTTTCAAGCTCTGTAACACCATGACTACATTAAAAATACCTGAGTTAGAGTGACATATAAGATTAAAGGGAGTTCTTAAAGCATCCATTTATATAAACTACTGCCTATTGAAGACATCTGTAACTTAGGCTACCTCTTCTCAAGGCAAAAGTAAATGTTTTCAACTGTTTAACAAAGCTGCCTCCTCTTTACTTCCATTACAAACTTTGACATCACGACAAATAACCAGGACCCTGCCGACAGACACTCTAAAATACCCAAAACCATCAAGGGCCCCTCGCCTCACCATCCGGCAGTGTCCCTGTGGACCAGAGGTGACCCGAAGGAAACGGTGTCCTTCCTCCCACGCAACTGCACGCCGGCCCAGGGAGTCACCAAACTGTGAGTAGTCTTACCACCGGCACCATTAGACACTGTGACATAACCCCAACGCTCACGCGTGCCCCTGCGGTCTGGCTCGCTGCACTAGCAGTCCAAATATTATCACTTTTTGGGGAGTAGCAAGGGGTTTGGTGATCATCCTGGAAAGTAAAGATGCAGTGGCTTTTGCAAAATCATCAAAACATTAGAAGTTTTTAGTGTAGGGTTCCCAGGAACAGTAGTACACTATGGAACATGATGGACTAGGCAGGAGACATGCGACTGTATAAGTCTAGTAGAAGTGGCAGTGTATGAAGCATGCTGGACAAGGTAGGCAATGTGCTACTTTGTAGGGGTAGTGACAACGACAGCATGAGTAGTAGTAGCAGCAGCAGTGGCAGCATCAGCACTACAGTATGGGAAATGATGGGCAGGCAGACAGCAGCAGTGGTATTATTGGGCCAGTGATAAATCCTCATGGATCCATGCTTGATTCATTTTAACAAATTTTGTCCACTTCAATGTGATGCAACTCTGAAAAAAATGACATTTAAGACCAACTTTGAAGAAGAACAAAAACATGATTTTTTGATACTCTGCCACAAGATGTGAATCCAGTTTGTGTCTCTGTGTTGTCCCCAGGTATTGTAATGCAAATTGCAACCTTTCAAGGGTTAACCTAGCATTTTGCCTTTAATAGGAAATTTCAGTAGGGATGAGCGAACCCATGGAACTTCAGGTTTGCCAGGTTTGGCCGAACTTCAGGTAAAAGTTGGAGTTCAGGACTAGGGATGAGCGAACCCGTGGAAGTTCGGGTTCGCCGGGTTCGGCCACACTTCAGGTCAAAGTTCGGGTTCGGGACCCAAACCCCATTGAAGTCAATGGGGACCTGAACTTTGGTACACTAAAATGGCTGCAAAATAGTCGTAGTAAGGGCTAGAGTGCAGCAAAATAAGGGTAAGAGCAGGACAGTTGCCCTGCAAACAAATTTGGATAGGTAAATGACTTAAAATAACATCTTGAAGTAGACGGAGGTCAAAGTGGAGTAGGAGGTTGAGGAAGCTGTGGATGTGGTGGTGTGGCGTTGTAGGTGGAAGTGGTGGAAGTGGTGATGGAGAAGGAGGAGGTAGCCAACACTGTTTTTGTTGTTTTTTTATTTATTTATTTATTTTTTTAATTTTGGAAGACCCCAAAACAGGGAAATAGAAAAGAGAATGCAAAGATAAAGTGCCCTGGAGTATAACAATGGCTGGGTACTGCCAGTATACTTGTTTACTCAGCACAAGGTACGGACAAGTCCTGCAGGATCCATGCCTGGTTCATTTTAATGAACGTGAGCTTGTCCACGTTGGCTGTGGACAGGTGGCTGCGCTTGTCTGTGATTACCCTGCCTGCCGTGCTAAACACACGTTCGGACAATACACTTGCTGCAGGGCAGGCCAGCACCTCCAAGGCGAGCTCAGGCCATGTGTCCAATTTGGAGACCCAGAAGTTTGATGGGACAGACCCATTAGTCAATACGTGTAGGCATGTGCACATGTACTGTTTCACCATGTTGCTGAAATAAAGCTTTTCCATATTTTGGCCATGCTAACCCTCCCTTCTGAGGTGCTAGCGGTACCCCAGCTGTGTTGGCGACTTCTTCCTCCTCATTTGCCTGGTGCTTCCACTGAGCCCCCACTGTCTGGTGTGAATGCTCTCATCAGCAGATAGTCTACCAACATGCGCTTGTACTCGCGCAGCTTCCGATCACACTCCAGTGACGGAATTAAGGACAGCACGTTGTCCTTGTAGCGGGGATCCAACAGGGTGGCCACCCAGTAATCACTGGTTAGAATATGGGCAACTCCGTGGTCGTTGTGCAGGCATTGCAGCATGTAGTCGCTCATGTGTGCCAGGCTGCCCTGAGGCAAGGACAAGCTGTCCTCTGTGGGAGGTGTATCGTCTGTGTCCTCTGTATCCCCCCAGCCACGCTCCATTGATGCCCATGAGCTGCTTTGGGTGCTACCCTGCTGTGAACACGGTTCCTCCTCATCATCATCCTCCTCATCCTGCAGAACTGTGCCCTGGCTAGACAGTTGTGTACCTGACCTCTGTTGATGCCGGAACCTACCCTCCATGCCACTTGTGAAAGACTGGCCTGATAACCATGGAAATGATCCTCCTCCACTTCCTCCTGTGCCACATCCTCTTCCATCTTCGCTTGAAGCGTTTTTTTTAAGGAGACATAGAAGTGGGATAGTAATATTGAGGACTGCGTCATCAGCACTGGCCATGTTGGTGGAGTACTCGAAACAGCGCAACACGGTACACACGTCCCGCATGGAGGCCCACTCGTTGGTGGGCCCATTTGCTCCAAGGCGGTGTGGGGTTTTTCCCCCAAACAGATGAGTTTCAAAAAAGCCTGCTGTCGTTTACCCCTGGCTGTGCTGAAGTTGGTGGTGAAGGTGTTACACTGACCAGATGAGGAGGCGGTAGAGGAGGAAGCGGAGTAGGAGGAGGAGGCAACAGGCGGCAACGAGAAATGTACTGCAATCCTCGGTGGCGGTAGGACATGCGCCAAACTGCTATTCACCTCAGGCCCAGCCACCACTGCATTTACCCAGTGTGCAGTCAGGGAGATATAACGTCCCTGCCCGTGTTTATAGGTCCACGTATCAGTAGTTATATGGCTAACCTGGATATGCAGTGCAGGTGTAACTCTAACCAAAAATGGGAATATGTCACCTGCCGGACTAGCAAACGGATTAACTGTATTAATTTCCCTGTCACGTATGCAGTACAGCTATATGTCTTAGCAAAAATGTAAATATGTCATCTGCCGGACTAGCAGACGGATTAACTTATTAATTTACCTGTCACGTATGCAGTATAGCTGTATGTTTTAGCAAAAATGTGAATATGTCACCTGCCGGACTAGCAGACGGATTAACTGTATTAATTTCCCTGTTAGGTATGTAGTACAGGTGTAGTCTCTTAGCAAAAACGTGAATATGTCACCTGCCGGACTAGCAGACGGATTAACTGAATTAATTTCCCTGTCACGTATTCAGTACAGCGGTATGTTTTAGCAAAAATGTGAATATGTCACCTGCTGGACTAGCAGACGAATTAACTATATTAATTTCCCTGTCACGTATGCAGGACAGGTGTAATCTCTTAGCAAAAACGTGAATATGTTACCTGCCAGACTAGCAGACGGATTAACTGTATTAATTTCCCTGTCACGTATGCAGTACAGCTGTATATCTTAGCAAAAATGTGAATATGTCACCTGCCGGACTAGCAGACAGATTAACTGTATTAAATTCCCTGTCACGTATGCAGTACAGGTGTAATCTCTTAGCAAAAAGATGAATATGTCACCTGCCGGACTAGCAGACGGATTAACTGTATTTATTTCCCTGTCACGTATGAACTACAGCTGTATGTCTTAACAAAAATGTGAATATGTCACCTGCCGGACTAGCAGACGGATTAACTGTATTTATTTCCCTGTCATGTATGCAGTACAGGTGTAAACTCTTAGCAAAAACATGAATATGTTACCTGCCGGACTAGCAGATAGATTTACTATTTGTAGTACAGCTGTATGTACAGCTGTATGTCTTAGCAAAAACGTGAATATGTCACCTGCTGGACTAGCAGACGAATTAACTATATTAATTTCCCTGTCATGTATGCAGAACAGGAGTAATCTCTTAGCAAAAACGTGACTATGTCACCTGCCAGACTAGCAGACGGATTAACTGTATTAATTTCCCTGTCACGTATGCAGTACGTGAATATGTCACCCACCGGATTAACAGACGGATTAACTATTATTTTTGTGTCAGGGGTGCTAAGCTGGTGTATTGCACCAACAAAAATTTACTATAGGTCACCCACAGAATTAACAGCTAGATTACTTATTAAATTTCTGTGTCAGGGGTGCAAAGCTGGTGTATTGCACCCACAAATAATCACTATATATACTGTAGGTAACCCACAGAATACATAGCCAGATTCCTAACACTTTCCCTCACTTCAGCTGCCTGCTTCCTATCCCTGCACTTCTCAGAGCTGATGGGCAGTGCTACATGTGATCCAGCTTATATAGAAGCTGGGTCACATGATGCACCGGCCAATCACAGCCATGCCATTACTAGGCATGGCTGTGACGGCTTCTAAGTGCCCACAGCTTAAAAGCTTGTTGATTGGCTGCACTGCAGCCTTTAAACAAGCTTTATTTAACGCCCGAACCTGAACTCGAACCCGGACTTTTTTTTCAAAGTTCGGTTTCGGGTCCGGGTGCCCGAACTCGTAAAGTTCGGTACAGATCCGAACTTTACAATTCGGGTTCGCTCAACACTATTCAGGACCCGAACTTGACTCGAACTTCATCCTGAACCCAGACCCCATTTCTTTCAACATTGACTGTACATGTATTTATATACCCAGCATTATTCAAAACAGAATTCTAAATAAAATGGCCAATGAGGGGTTAAAAATAATAATAATCATAAAAAAACTCACCTCATCCACTTGATCACGCAGTCGGTATCCTCTTCTTTCTGCAGGACCTGCCAAAGGACCTGCGATGGGTGAGTGCGGTGACGTAATCGCAGGTCCTTTTGCAGGTCCTCCAGAAAGAAGAAGATAGAAGATACCGGCTGCGTGATCAAGTGGATGAGGTGAGTTTTTTATTTTTATTATTATTATTATTTGAACCCCTGAATGGCCATTTCATTCAGCATTCTGTCCTAAGAATGCTATTATTTTCTGTTATAACCATGTTATACTGGAAAATAATAAAACCACCAGAACACCGAACCCGAACTTCAGTAAAAAAAGGCGGGGTCGGGTTCGAGTCCGGGTACCCAAACTCGCAAAGTTTGGTACGAACCCGAACTTTGCAATTCGGGTTCGTTCAACCCTAAATTCCTTAGCCATGAATAATGTTGGATATATAAATACATGTATAGCAGGTGTTGAAAGATAGGACAAAGAGGGTAAATTTTTGCATCCCGATTGCTATCAGATGCAGTTATTTTCATGCTTATTTGAAAAATACTTAACCTACAGTACAATAAAAAAACAAACCTCTAAATGCAAGGAAGAAAAAGATGATTTCTACAGCAAACCTGTTTTGCTAAATTATGGAGATGCCTAATTGTTGGCTTACACATAGCCAATTATGTAATAATCTGTGCACCAACAGCACTAATTATCATCAATGAAGACATGCCAAGATTTAAGTACATTTCCTTTTAGTAGAGGTTTACTTTTTAGTTTTCTAAAAGCCAGCCTTTTATATTCACAAAATGTGAATTATACATCTGGTATAAAAGGGTTGTCATTCCACATAAAAGACAATATTAGATAGTTTATGAACGTTCATATTTTTAATGGCTCTAAAGGCTGGTTAACCCTCACTGTAAGCCGCTGTGGTTCTTATGCTTATGGTATGTGCAGGGGCGGATTGGGAACTTAAAGTGGCCCTGGAAAAAATACTAAAAGTGGTATTGTAGTTGGGTCCAAATTGATAAAAGGCAGGGCAAGCAATAAAATATTGTGGCACATTATACTGTCCCAACAGAGCCAAATACCACAGTCCATCACAAAATACTGCCATCAGCACAAGATACATCCCCAAAAACTTGGCCGGCCATGAGGAGGGCCCAGATGGCCCACTGGGCATCGGCCCACCGGGAAATTTCCCTGTAAAGTCTATGGTCAAACCACCCCTGGGTATATGTAAAAACAATTTTGTAAAGCAGGCCTAAAAATGTGCACCAAAACCTTACATGAAATGGGTACACATTGCCTGAAATTTTCTTTTTTGATTTTGATGCAGAATTAGCTGCAGATTTCATTCATTGAATTGTGTATGAAATCGACGGTCAAAATCGGCAGCATTTCTGGAACAGATAGTATGTGCAGAATAGAGGATGTTATAGATTTGTAGAGAATACAGAGAGGGGGTATTACTATTAGCACAAAGTGGACACTGATACTGAGTGGGGCAAAAAAAGAGGACATCATTATTGTGTGGGACATAAAGTGGACACTATGTTTGGGATCAATGAGTGTGGACACACTGTGCCAGATAGGTATTAACTATTAAGGTAATAACTAATATGGAATTATATACTTAACAAAAAAGTGTGAAACAACTGAAAATATGTCTTATATTCTAGGTTCTTCAAAGTAGCCACCTTTTGCTTTGATTACTGCTTTGCACACACTTGGAATTCTCTTGATGAGAATCAAGAGGTAGTAACCTAAAATGGTATTCCAACAGTCTTGAAGGAATTCCCAGAGATGCTTAGCATTTGTTGGCCCTTTTGCCTTCACTCTGCGGTCCAGCTCACCCCAAACCATCTCGATTGGGTTCAGGTCTGGTGACTGTGGAGGCCAGGTCATCTTGGGGTAGCATCCCATCACTCTCCTTCTTGGTCAAATAGCCCTTACACAGCCTGGAGGTGTGTTTGGGGTCATTGTCCTGTTGATAAATAAATGATGGTCCAACTAAATGCAAACCGGATGGAATAGCATGCCGCTGCAAGATGCTGTGGTAGCCATGCTGGTTCAGTATGCCTTCAATTTTGAATAAATCCCCAACAGTGTCACCAGCAAAGCACCCCCACACCATCATACCTCCTCCTCCATGCTTCACGCTGGGAACCAGGCATGTGGAGTCCATCCGTTCACCTTTTCTTTGTCGCACGAAAGACACGGTGGTTGGAACCAAAGATCTCAAATTTGGACTCATCAGACCAAAGCACAGATTTCCACTGGTCTAATGTCCATTCCTTGTGTTCTTTAGCCCACACAAGTCTCTTCTGCTTGTTGCCTGTCCTTAGCAGTGGTTTCCTAGCAATTATTTTACCATGAAGGCCTGCTGCACACAGTCTCCTCTTAACAGTTGTTGTAGAGATGTGTCTGCTGCTAGAACTCTGTGTGGCATTGACCTGGTCTCTAATCTGAGCTTCTGTTAACCTGCGATTTCTGAGGCTGGTGACTCGGATGAACTTATCCTCCGCAGCAGAGATGACTCTTGGTCTTTCTTTCCTGGGGCGGTCCTCATGTCAGCCAGTTTCTTTGTAGCACTTGATGGTTTTTGCGACTGCACTTGGGGACACTTTCAAAGTTTTCCCAATTTATTGGACTGACTGACCTTCATTTCTTAAAGTAATGATGGCCACTCGTTTATCTTTACTTGGCTGCTTTTTTCTTGCCATAATACAAATTTGAACAGTCTATTCAGTAGGACTATCAGCTGTGTATCCACCTGACTTCTGCCCAACACAACTCATGATCCCAACCCCATTTATAAGGCAAGAAATCCCACTTATTAAACCTGACAGGGCACACCTGTGAAGTGAAAACCATTTCAGGTGACTACCTCTTGAAGCTCATCAAGAGAATGCCAAGAGTGTGCAAAGCAGTAATCAAAGCAAAAGGTGGCTACTTTGAAGAACCTAGAATATAAGACATATTTACAGTTGTTTCACTTTTTTGTTAAGTATATGATTCCACATGTCTTAATTCATAGTTTTGATGCCTTCAGTGTGAATCTACCATTTTCATAGTCATGAAAATACAGAAAACTCTTTGAATGAGAAGGTGTGTCCAAACTTTTGGTTTGTACTGTGTATATATATATATATATATATATATATATATATATATATATATACTCACAGGCCTGGTGCATGTGGGGCACTGCTGGAAGATCCTCACATGTGCCAAACCACAACTTCCTTGGAGTTTAATTGAATGTGTAGATATTGTAAGACAACAGTGTTCATCACTCATAAAAACTTTCCACTGCGCCCATCGATATGTTAAAACAGTCCTGAATAGCATCCCCCACCATATGCCACTTAAAATAATTTTTATGTTGAAGAGGGGCTTTTTAGCCACCAGGGTCCTCGTAACATGAATGGGAGTCGAGCTGCAGTAACTCAGCACAGTCACCACACATTGAATAGAGCTATGGAGCTTCCAGCTCCATTCGCGAAGATATGGCAACCGTTTGAGAAATGTAAATGGCCTACACAAGTTAATGTCTGGGGATGCTGATTTTAAGGAACACAAGCAATGGTTAATTTGACCATATCTGAATAGCACTCCATCTGCCATCTTATATAGTCTTGGAAATATTCCCTATGGTAAAAGCCCAATCTAGTTACAAAATCACCAATATGATAGAGCTGTTTATTAATCCACCACCAAGAAGCCTGCCATTTCAAACCCAGAAAAAGTAAGGCTTCTGGAGCACATGCGCCACTGGGTATGTACAAACAAATAATTTTATAAGCATTTTGAAGCCTCATAACGCCATATTGGAAGAGAGTAGCAGCCACAAAATAACAGGACTAACTTCAGTCTTAAGGCACTTCAAAAGGTCTATGAGAATCCATGGCAAAGCATGTTCAGTATGGATCCATGTAGGCCAATTTGTTCTAGTTTATCATTGTAAAATCTTCAATAAAAAATTATTGAAGACAAACTGTTAGTTTTGGTACCAGTAGTTGCAGGGAAAAGATGATTGTGAAGGAGCCGAGTGTCGAAGCCCCATCGATCTGATATTGATGACCTATCCTGAGGACAGGTCATCAATATCTAGAGCCCAGAAAACCTCTTTAACACTAGACGGGTCCGGTGTGAAGTAAAGTAAAGTTCAACAGATCATAACTTCACATATTATAATAGACATCAATTTTTTAAGGAAACCCCCAAGCCATGTAACATTAAATATTATTTTTTTGTTTTTTTTCCCATCTAAGAAAGTTTAAAGAAGGAACAATTCTTGAGAACAGTATCTTGTTGGGTTCCTAACCACTCTTCATCTATCACATTCAGTCTTATCCATTTTATTTCCAATTCTTTTGACCATCCCCAGACCTATAAGATCAGATCAACTGAGAATTTTTTATAAAAAAATTTTTGTAGTAAAAATTTTTGTAAATATTTTATATACAAGTTGTGTCTAGCGTATTAGAGCAAGCATTGGAATATTTGTGGAAATTATCAACCAAACAAACATTACTAGCAAATATTATTTCTGAAAGGTTTCTGCTGTCGGTGCTATTTTTTTTTTCCCAGGACAATCTTGTTTGCTTCATTCCATCTTCACAGAGATCGATACAGAACCATCAGTCAAAGTGGTGCACAGACGTATGCTGTGTCATCTTTAATACAGTACATCCTACTTGACTCACTCCCACAAACCTGGACAGACTGCAACTCTGTCTTATTGATCAAAGAACATTGTCCAAGTACCATTTGTCCAGCTGGGCTTCATTATGGAAAAGAAATTGAGGGCTCTGCCCTACTAGAGTACAGTGGGAGCCCAAAGCACATACAATTTCAGACACAATAGTTTGCTTCTTTTTAAAAGAACTTCAGTTTAAGTGTTATTCAAGAGGATATACCGTGGTCAGTTTAATAAATGTCATTCTTGTACAGGGGGCTTTCAGCAAAATGCTTTTTTCCACTCAACATACAGATGTAAAGCAATGTCTTTAATGCTTCATAAACCTTTACATTGATGGATGAAAAGTTTACTCTGCAGTACCATGCCTGGCCACACGGTTTGCTGTTATAATTAAATGGATCAATAAGCAGATAGCACATTTATTAACTCCCATCTAATGGTAAAAATAATGAAATTACCTAAAATATGTACTTTACCAAAATATTTAATAGAAGGTATTTTGGGATACCATGAACATGACATGATTTAAATGTTCACTCTGCTTTCATCTATTTTTACATGAATCAGTGGTACAATTTCCACTCATCAGACTCCTTTTTTCATCTTCCCTCCTCACCAAAACGATTACCCATGCTGAACCCACTTCATGCTGCTCATAGAAGTCTATTGAGAGGGAGGATCCATATCAGATTGAAGCAGAGAGACTTCTGCAGCGGTCGGCCCCCTTAATTGTGACTTCCACAGAGCCCCTCCCCTTAACAGTGAACTCCACAGTGCCTCACCTCTTCACAGCGACCTCTTCAGTGGCTCTCCCCCTTAAAAAGTGACCAAAAAAGAGGCCCGCCCCCTTAACAGTGACCTTGCACAGCACCCTGCTTCCTTAACAATAATCTCTACAGCACCCCACCTTCTTAACAGTGACCTTCACAGAACCCAGTCCTCTTGATAGTGGCCCCCACAGCTCCCTGCACCATGACATTGACCTCTACAGTGACCTTCCCCCGCTTAACAGTGACCTCCACAGCAGTCCACCACTTTAACAGTGACCTCTACAATACACTGCCCCCTAAACAGTGACCTCCACAGAACCCTGCACCCCTAACAGTGACCTTCACAGTGCTCCCCCTTCACATTGACCTCCACAGTGGCCCTCCCCCTTAATAGTAACATTCACAGTGGTCCACCCCACAACAGTGCCCTTCGCAGCACCCTTAACAGTGACCTCCACAGCACCCCGCCCCCTTGACCTCCATAGTGGTCCGTCCCCTTAACATTGATTTCCATAGCAGCCGATCCCCTTAATTGTCACCTACACAGTGCCCCACCCCCTTAAAATTTGACCTTCACAGCAATCTTCCCCCTTAACAGTAACATCCACAACACTCCATTCCCTTAACAGTGACCTCTACAGTATCCAGTAGTGAAGAAAACTGACTAAATTGTTATAGAAACCCGGTGTAAAGCTGTGTGTATGTCAAGACTGAAAAAACCCGATGTAAAGCTGTGTGGACAGCCTGTAGCTTCTATTGGCCAATAAGGGTCATGTGTATGGGAGTTAGGATATTAGCTAATACTTTTTGCGAAATATCTCAAGAATCGTATGTCCTATAGATCTCAGATCTTTACGAAAACCTTCCAGACACCTGTTTGCCAAAACAGACGGACAGACAGAATTTTTTTTTAATATACTGTATATATATATATATATATATATATATATATATATATATACAGTACAGACCAAGTTTGGCCACACCTTCTCATTCAAAGAGTTTTCTGTATTTTCATGACTATGAAAATTGTAGATTCACACTGAAGGCATCAAAACTATGAATTAACACATGTGGAATTATATACTTAACAAAAAAGTGTGAAACAACTGAAAATATGTCTTATATTCTAGGTTCTTCAAAGTAGCCACCTTTTGCTTTGATTACTGCTTTGCACACTCTTGGCATTCTCTTGATGAGCTTCAAGAGGTAGTCACCTGAAATGGTATTCCAACAGTCTTGAAGGAGTTTCAAGAGATGCTTAGCACTTGTTGGCCCTTTTGCCTTCACTCTGCAGTCCAGCTCACCCCAAACCATCTCGATTGGGTTCAGGTCTGGTGACTGTGGAGGCCAGGTCATCTGGCGTAGCACCCCATTACTCTCCTTCTTGGTCAAATAGCCCTTACACAGCCTGGAGGTGTGTTTGGGGTCATTGTCCTGTTGATAAATAAATGATGGTCCAACTAAATGCAAACCGGATGGAATAGCATGCCACTGCAAGATGCTGTGGTAGCCATGCTGGTGCAGTATGCCTTTGATTTTAACCCTTTCACTCCCGGAGGTTTTTTCAGTTATGCATTTTCGTTTTGCGCTCCCTGACTTCAAAAAGCCATAACTGTTTTATTTTTCTGTTCACATAGCTGTATGAGGGCTTGTTTTTTGCGGGACAAGTTGTACTTTCCAACGCCACCATTTAATATTGCATATGGTGTAGTGGGAAGCGGGGAAATTCCAAATCAAGTGAAATTGCAAAAAAAATGCTATTCCGCTACAGTTCTACAGGTTTCTTATTTACAGCATTCGATGTGCATTAAAACTGACCCATTACTTTCATTCTACTGGTCAGTACGAATCCGGCAATACCTAATATGTATAGTTTTTCTGCGTTTTGATAGTGATAAAATAATTAGAAAGTTGCCCTTTTTTTTTTTTTTTTTTCCCTTGTCATATCTTGACCCCTATAACTTTTTGGTATTTATGTGTACGGAGCTGTATGGGGGCTCATTTTATGCGGGGAGATCTGAAGTTTTTATTGATACCATTCTGGGGTTTTGGGGTGTGTATGACTTTTTGATCACTTTTTATTTATTTAAAAAAAAAAAGCGGCAAAAAACGGCGAATCGCCATTTGGACGCTTTTTTCCGCCACACAATTCGCCGTATTGGAATTTATTTTTATATTTTAAAAGTACGGGTGTTTTCAGTCACGGTGATACCCATGATGTCTATATTTATTGTTATTTAGGTATTTATTTTTTAATTATACGGAAAGGGGGGTGATTTGAACTTTTATATATTTTTTATTTTTTATATATTTTTTAACATTTTTTTTTTTATTTTTTTTTTACTATTTTAAAGCTCAAATATGAGCTCATATATTGTGGCTTTTTTTTTTCTTTATGAGCAATCAGGGATTTTCTAGACTGAGATAAATCCAAGAATTGCTCATTTCTTATCCTGGCCTGCCATCTAGTGGCCAGAATAAGATTTGCACTTTGAAAACTGTAATCCTCACCAGCGAGGATTACAGTTTTCATATGGTGTACAGACACCCCGATTGGTCACTCGGGGCATCTGTACACCACCCGGAGGCGTACGCTTCTGGGTTCAGATGCAACTAGATGGCATCTAAACGCCCAGCAAGACGCCGCCGATGAGGTAAGTAGCGGCAAGTCTCTGCTGTTAGAAACAGCAGAGACTTGCCGGCCATGATGCCCGCCGCACTTGCGAGCGGGCGCCACGTGCCCGCATCGCCCCAGTGCCGTACATGTACGGCGCTGGGAGTGTAAGGGTTAAATAAATACCCAACAGTGTCACCAGTAAAGCACCCCCACACCATCACACCTCCTCCTCCATGCTTCACGGTGGGAACCAGGCATGTAGAGTCCATCCGTTCACCTTTTCTGCGTCGCACAAAGACACGGTGGTTGGAACCAAAGATCTCAAATTTGGACTCATCAGAACAAAGCACAGATTTCCACTGGTCTAATGTCCATTCCTTGTGTTCTTTAGCCCAAACAAGTATCTTCTGCTTGTTGCCTGTCCTTAGCAGTGGATTCCTAGCAGCTATTTTACCATGAAGGCCTGCTGCACATAGTCTCCTCAACAGTTGTTGTAGAGATTTGTCTGCTGCTAGAACTCTGTGTGGCATTGATCTGGTCTCTAATCTGAGCTTCTGTTACCCTGCGATTTCTGAGGCTGGTGACTCGGATGAACTTATCCTCCGCAGCAGAGGTGACTCTTTCTTTCCTGGGGCGGTCCTCATGTGAGCCAGTTTCTTTGTAGCGCTTGATGGTTTGTGCGACTGCACTTGGGGACACTTTCAAAGTTTTCCCAATTTTTCGGACTGACCTTCATTTCTTAAAGTAATGATGGCCACTCATTTTTCTTTACTTAGCTGCTTTTTTCTTGCCATAATACAAATTCTAACAGTCTATTCAGTAGGACTATCAGCTGTGTATCCACCTGACTTCTGCCCAACACAACTCATGGTCCCAACCCCATTTATAAGGCAAGAAATCCCACTTATTAAACCTGACAGGGTACACCTATGAAGTGAAAATTATTTCAGGTGACTACTTCTTGAAGCTCATCAAGAGAATGCAAAGCAGTAATCAAAGCAAAAGGTGGCTACTTTGAAGAACCTAGAATATAAGATATATTTACAGTTGTTTCACACTTTTTTTGTTAAGCATATAATTCCACATGTGTTAATTCATAGTTTTGATGCCTTCAGTGTGAATCTACAATTTTTATAGTCATGAAAATACAGAAAACTCTTTGAATGAGAAGGTGTGTCCAAACTTTTGGTCTGTACTGTATATAAACAAAAAAATAATAAAGATAAAGCTCCATGTATGACCAAACAAAGATGCAAAATGATTTCCATAACCCAACAACAACAACCAAAATAATGCCTTTCAAAGGTGCAGGTGCTAAAATAATGGAAAATGTGCCTGATCAAAAAGGGTGGGGTGGGGCTAAAAGGCTTTATCTTGAACTGGTTAATGTTCAGGTAAGGGTAAACATGGGTTGTTCTGCACTAGTAACAGTTTTGGATCCATGCATACAGTAAAAAGCCTTGAAGCAACATAAATCTGAGCTTCTATAACTTTGGGTCTAGCACCCTTCATCCATGGTTCAAAAACACATGTTGGCCCTTCTCTTTTTTCCAACCACTCTCTCCTTCACTTTGGTCCTGAAGGCACTTATTTTCCCGCCTCCTGTCATTTATTGTGGTAGAGTATGGTTCTCTCCTTTAATTCCAATATTACATTGCAAATGGAAAGGTACTATACATTTTGTGCTTAGGTGCTTATTCCCCAGTGGGAGCCATGAAATGGCCAAAGTAATCAGGGACTCCTCTACTGCTTGGTCCAGCTGCACAGCTTTTTGACTTTATGGACCATGGAGCAAACACAAAACTAAATTCTTCTTGTATTTTTTGAACGGAAGGGTTAACAAGTAAACTAATTATGGTTGTCACTTCTTCTCTTTAAAAGAAAATTGATTTTTATGACCTCAAAGACCAGACAATTAGGAATCTGAATCTCCAACCTTCTGAGCAACACTTTGTGAAGTGCCTCTAAAAATGGATTCTGTACAGTGCACACAATGGGCGCTTTATTTACGGTCGGTTCCTCTGTATTGTGTTATTTTCCATTGGAAAGGACGTCTGTGGGGGTTATAAGTCAATTGGATACCTGTTGTTTTCTGTGAGAAGTGCGGAGAGTGTCCTAACATTTTTATCCATCCGTCCATCTATCAATTTATATTCTTTCTGAGCGCCTTACTGTTTCTTTCATCCGCTGCTTTTATTGCTCTTTGTTCCATCCTCTCCTTTCTTCTTGTCTCTCTCCGTGCTCGGCTTTTGTCATTCACAGTACATTTCCACCTAACGGTTTTGCTTCCAGAGGTAATATGTGTTTTTAAGAGTTTGTTCGGTGTCATAATCACGCTGAAATATTCTTATAGCAGTCAATATCCTTTGCTTATACAAATGTTTGCAGAGATGATTGCAGCGGCGCCATTTCAGCAGCTCTGATGGGCATTTTGAGTTCAGAAAAATGACAAGAAAATGAACGTTGAATGACAAGACAGACAAATGATGTTTTTTGTTTCATAATTATAAGCAATTTTGATTTTTAGCTAAAAAGCTCTTAGCAGCTCGCGGGTTGAATGGGGAGACTTTTGACTCGATGCCAATCATGTGTGTTGAATCAAGAATTTCATTTGGAGTGTCTGTTTGTTCAAACTTATTACTGTCATCTGCCCAGGGAAACATTGCTCTCTGTTATATGGACACCTGGACAAGGAGGCAAGGTATCCTCAAGAATCCAGTGTTGGATTACAATACCCAGTAATACCATCCACTGTACTATGGTGAACTAAGTGTAGACCATCGAGATCGGGTGGTGTAGATGTGGTGTCTCCATTACAGTCTGTATCTTCAAAAAAAGAAAATCCCTGGGTTATGCTGCTTCTCAAAAATAATCAAATGGATCCAAAGCAGTGTTCCAGATCAGTGGCGTAACTACAACTAACTGGGCCCCACAGCAAATTTTTGAACGGGGCCCCCTCAGAAACTTCTTCGCAACCCACAACTCACATGCAACCCTCACTCTTGTGACTAGTCAAGATTGAGCTCTCCCAGACAAGGCCTGGCAGCCGCTCCATCCGTTTCCTATAGTGTCACTGTATATAATGTCATTGTATAATACTGTTGAGGGGGCCCTGACAAAAAAAAATCAATTAGTCTCCCTCCTGAGGGGGCCCCTTGTGGGTCTGGGCCCCAAAGCAGCTGCTTCCCCTGCTTCCCCTATTGCTACGCCCCTGTTCCAGATTTAGTTCTGTTAAAATGTAACACGTTTCAGGGTTCAATAACAGCCCTTTTTCAAACATAGATAATAGACAATGGTCATGTGAAATTGACCATCCTACAAGATTACTGTCGTCTGCAGAACCGTAGTTATGATTTCCTTCACCCAGGGCAAAAGTTAAGATCACTGCCCTTACCCTATCTAATACCCTAGCCGAGGCAAAGTGACTTGCTCCCGTCTGCCTGGGAGTTAGCATATGGGGCAAATACCACCCCACCCTCCACCCACCCATCCTCAGCAATGTCTGTCATTACCATCCTACAAGATTACACTTATCTGCTAAACCATAGCTATACCCTGTCATTACCCTATATCTAAACACCCTGGCCAAGGCAAAGTGAATTGCTCCTGTCTGCCTGGGAGTTAGCACTTAGGGGAAATACCACCCCTCCTCCGCCCACCTATCCTCAGCAATGTCCCTAGTTACCTTCATTGTCAAGAAATTATTCTGAAGGCCCAGCCATCCAGATGATTTCATAGATGCCTATGGCAGATTAGAGCAAAATCACCCAAACCTGCAGTTCTGGGCACAATCAGCTGACTATGTTATGTGTATGGTGGTGTGCCAACTCTCCCATGATGACGAATGTTAAGGGAAAGAAAGATCGGCATGTTATATTTCAACATTCCTGATCTTTTGTTCTCCTGAGAGATAAGCTACCACTCATAGAGGCTTATTCCTCTCCCCCGATTGAGAACATATGCACACTTGGCCTGATCCACAGCTGTCGAAGGTTATTTGTGAATCAACACAGGAAGGTCCTAAGGCTACTACGTTTTGATGGCACCTTAATTCACCCACCACATCCACAGGGTGTAGTTCAGATGAGTCCGTGGGCTCCTAAACAGTCTTTAACTTCTTTTAACTTTTTCCCAAGGAACCTTTCAGTACATGGTCATAATCTCAGCCAATAGTATATAGAGTGGCTTGAGAAAACAAGAATATAGCGCACACCGCTAGAAAATGTTAAAAACAGGACTTTTAATTTTTCATACTCACAAGAAGTAGATAAATAAAATGATGCACATTTATAAGACACCGGTTTAGACACCGGTCTTAATAAGGCCCCGCGCTGGTGGTGGATCCGCCAAAGTTATAAAGAGGCGCCGACCTCTACATAACTTCTGCGGATCCTTTGCTAGTCCTAAATGTAAGACAGCTTCCAAGCTGTCTTACATTTAGATATTTTTGCACACTTAAAACAGGGGTAGAAAATTGTAAATAAGACAGGCCGGTAGGTTGCTATGGGCACTAAGTAAGTTTTCCGTTACACCAGTTTGATTAATCTCCCCCATCATTTTATACCTGGCAGCCTGGACTGTGACCATGGAGAGAAATGTTCTTTGAGAGCCAAGGTTTTTGGGGTTTTGACATTAGTGTGTTCAATGTGCACTAAAAATGACATGACATTCCTTTTCTGCAGCTCAATTCATTCAAAACGTATAGTTTTTATTTTCTTGTATTAAAAAAAAATAAAAACCTTTGAAAAAAAAATCAAACTTTCCTTTGCATTGCCATGTTCTGACAGCGATAACATTTTTATGTTTCGGTCTACAAAGCTGAATGAGGGCTTGTTTTTTGTGGTACGAATTGTAGTTTTTATTTTTTCTGGGACATATGACTTTTTGATCACTGTTATTCAGTTTTTTGAGGGGACAAGGTGACTAAAAATGGCAAATCATGTTTTTTCTTTTTCTTTCCATTGCAGTAGCACATGAACATTTTTAAAATATTTCAGACATTTTCGGATACAGCGATACTTGATATGTTTATTTTTTGATTGTTATTATTATTTTATATGTAAAATTGGGAAAAAGCTTTAAACCATTAAAGGGTTTTCCCACGAAAAATATTCTACAGTTTTCAAACCAGCTTGTGGATCTGAATACTTTTGTAATTGCATGTAATTAAAAATTTTGTATAGCTACTGAGTTATTCAATAAAATGTATCTGTATAGGACCACTTAATTTCTTATTTCTTTGACCTAGTCACTGAGAAGGCCGCACATGCTCAGTTTCATCCTACAACTGTCTCCTGAGCTGTGATAGGGAGAGATGAGACACGCCCCCTGTGATGTGATAGGGAGAGCTGAGACACGCCTCCTGAGCTGCAGCAGAAAAGACACTCCCCTGAGCTGTCAGCTTGATATAAATCTAGCAGAGCAATGAATGAGGAGATCTCTGGATCCATGTGAGGTACAGGGCTGGTTCTAGCTTTGTTAAAAAGAGGTTGTCATGTCTATATGATGTCTGATTTTCATTTTTTAGATTATTCGTGGGATAACCCCTTTAATATTGTTGTGTTGTTTTTTTTTACTTATAAGCCTCCATAGGAGGCTAGAACCAGGGATCTTTTGCCCCATAGACTGCAATAGAGATCTATTAGGGTGAATAGCATTCTGATGCTCTGCTTGCTGAGCTGTGTCTCATGCGCAGCTTAGCAGGAAGCTTACCATGAAAGGCCTGGGAACCTCCAGCAGGCCCAGGGCTTGTGTGATAACTGATCGGATTTCATTGCAGGGGTTCTGATCAGAAGGCAGAGGGAGCAGCATCCTTCTGCCTAACCTCACAGATGCTACAATCAATTTTGAATGCAGCAACTGAGGTGTTAAATGTCGTGGGTTCGGCGTGATTGTAATTCTACGTCATTGTGGCCGGGAGCCTGCTGTATTTTACAGCCGGCTCCCGTCGCGTATAAAGCGGTCTCCCCCGAAGAAGCCCGCTCCATACAATTCCCAGTGCATAATGAAATACATGTACAGCATTATGCGTTAACGGAAAAGATCAGACGCTTTTCTAGTGCAAATCGTGATTTAATGGACCTTTTTTATTTGATAGGTTAAAATAATTTTTTGGGAGTATTTTTCATGACAAAGCTGTTTAATAGAGATGAGCAAATCTGTTCGCTGATTCGTTGATTAGTATTGAATCTTGGAAAATTTTAGCTGCGAAGCGAATCCGAATATTAGGTGATTCGCTTCGGCTTTGTACGCATTCGCTACGTAGTTTGTCCTATAAATTATACGCTATAGCCACGTATAAGTTACTGTTGCGTACAAATTCAATTCTTTAGCGAAATTCTACTGTTAGTTCGTTTATCATGTGCAAAAGCCCGGGAAGAAAGCGGTCACCTGATCTAGTGGGCAGGGCTTGCTCTGATTGGCTCAGGCTCAGTAAGCCAGTGACACATCACTTCTGCTGCGACTGCTGAGACAAGCAGAAGCACTGTGTGTGAAATTCTGAGACTCTGAGACTTGTTTTGTGAAAATTGGGGTGTAATTGCTCTGGAAATCCATATTACACATATCAGGGATACTGCAGGGATACTGCAGGGATACTGCAGGGATACTGCAGGGATACTGCAGGGATACTGCAGGGCCAGTTCAGGGCTAGTAATTAATCAGGCAGGGAGAGAGAGACAGGGAGAGATAGGGAGAGACAGGAAGATACAGGGACAAAGACCAGCTGCAGGGCCACAGAGTGAATTGAAAAATGTCTGGAATGGATAAGCAAAAGGGGTCCAGTTCCAGTCAGACCTCAAGCTCTAAAAAAAAAAGAGAAGGTGGCACAGGGCAGAGGTGCCAAAGGACCTGTAGGCAGAGCATCTACTAGTAGTATTCGCAATACTTGTCCGTTGTTCCACCAGGCTAACCCACCGAGGCGCAAAATTGTAGTGGAGGAGAAAGTAGATTAGGTAGTGGAATGGATGGCACGCTCATCTCAGTCTCAGCCGGATGATCTGCTGTCATCTGCTGATACAGTATCCATATGAAGCCAGGGGTCAGACTCAGAGCATTCCTCCTGCTCCACCATTCCTCTCTAGTAAAGCCCGTAATTTTCGTACGCACTTTGTACGCTTATGCGTACGTGTTCAAAGAGGTTGCGTACCTTTTTACCTGAACGTTCGTTATTAGTGCTCGAATGTTTGCTAAAAGCCATATCTTTACGTATATTTTGTACGAAAATTCAACTAATCTATTCGACAAATATACGAATCTTAGGAAAAGTTCTGTGAATGTTCGGCGAATAAAATTTTGCATGATTGCATCTCCACAGTTTAATAATACATTTTAAAATAAATATTTTTTTCTTTATTAATTTTACGTAGGAAAAACTTGTTTGGACAAAGTCCAGGGTTTAACATCACAATCGTGGAAGAGAAAAGGATTTTGCAAATTGGTTATATATTTAAAGGAAACCTGTCATCTCCGAAACACCCCCTGAACTAGAGTAAGCGGTGTATAGTGTAAGTGATGCTGAATCCGAATATGTAAGTTTTATCTCCATACTCCCTTCCATTCCGACGCTGTGCTCCCCCAAACCAGCAGTAAAATGCACTGAGAGGACTCTTCTTTGAGTCCTCTCCATTATATGAGTGAGCACCGGAGTCCAGTGAGTGCATTTTACTGCAGGTTTGTGGGGGCACAGCGTCAGAATGGAAGTGAGTATGAAGATACAACTTACATATTCGGATTCAGCATCGCTTACACTATACACCGCTTACTCTAGTTCAGGGGGTGTTTCGGAGATGACAAGTTCCCTTTAACTCAGGTCACTTTCTTGTGCCATGTAAAACTATTGGGCCCAGAGGCTGGGAGAAGTGTGGGGTAATTAGACCTAGTACTACATACTACATACATAGTACTTTTTGTGCTGAATATGGCGGCTTTTTGCTATCATGTGGGTTTTCCAATATGTGGTGCTATTACTATTATTATTATTACTATTATTATTATTTATGCTGCTGGGTTTTACACCAATGGTTTAGGGCCCCATCTTATTTAGCTATATGGCCTATGAATTATAGCTACGCCGCTGTATAGAAGCAAATTACCGTCTTTATTTGTCTCTAGTGGACATTTCCACTGAAACTGGGGCATCCATAGGAAGTCGATCTATACACAACATAAAGCAACATCGATTTTGGGCAGCTCCCACTGAACACAGGCAGTCTCCATTAATTTCAATGGCAACTGCATCAGTTTGTATGCTTTGAGCTCCCCCTAGTGATAGCTGCATTAAGCCAGTTTTATAATATACCATGTAAGGGAAGGAGACAAAGAACTATAAGACAGTTTTGGTACAACACATTTAGAAATGTGTTTTTCAGAATGAGATCTTTTTCACTTAATAAAAACAATAAAAACTAAAATAATAATAATAATTTAAAAAAATAAAAAAAATGTATCATGAACCTCACAGGGAAAGTGGGACCGCTGTGTTAAATTTGATATATGAATTGAAACTAGAGATGAGTGAGCATACTCGTCCGAGCTTTGTGCTCGTTAGAATATTAGGGTACTCGTAAGTGCTCACTGCTCGGACGAGTATCTCGCCATGCTCGAGGAAATGGCAACTTCCGCATCGTGCTTTTTTGGCGCCTATAAACACAGCCAATCACAAGCCAGGAGACTCTACGGTACACCCAGCATCACGTGGGGCCCTTACATGTCGATAGCAGGGGTTGGCTGGCCTGATCAGGTGACTCTGGAATATACTAGTGACGAGCCGCGGTGCTCGGCTCAGATGCCGTCTGGATGTCGTTAGGGATAGAGCTGCTGCCTTTCAGGGAGAGTGTTAGGGCCTGCATTTAGTTCTCTGTTAGGCAGGAATCACCCACAAAGAACCCAACAGCCCTTCTAAGGGCTAGAAGACATTTTTTTTTTGTCTCCTGGCTTGGCTGGCTGGCACTAGTAGTGCAGCTATCGCCATATATAACCCCTTTTTTTATGTTATATCTCAGTGATACAAATCCATTGCACACAGCAGTGTGGAACCATTCTGTGTGTCACAGTTCAGTACACTCACTATTTTCTGTCCAGGTGACACTTTCTGTACGTCACAGAATAGAACCAAGTCATTTGCTACCTGTCACGTATACAGCTTGATCCTAAAAATCTCTGTGCGACATTTGTCTGGGTCGCAGTCTAAATAGCCACCGTCAGTAGGGTGTCAGTCAGTTCTACGATAGTTTCTGCACGTCACGTTCCAAAAAAAACAAAAATCCAAAACAAAATATACAAAAAAAATTAGGTTTTTTGTTGTTTTAGCTCAGTGATACAAATCCATTTCACACAGCTGCGTGTAACCTTTCTGTGTGTCACAGTTCAGCACACTCACTCCAATCCATATATTCTGTCCAGGTGACACTTTCTGTACGTCACAGAATACAACCAAGTCATTTGCTACCTGTCACGTATACAGCTTGATCCTAAAAATCTCTGTGCGACATTTGTCTGGGTCGCAGTCTAAATAGCCACCGTCAGTAGGGTGTCAGTCAGCTCTACGATAGTTTCTGCACGTCCCGTTCCAAAAAAAACAAAACTAAAAAAAAATATAAAAAAAAATATATAAAAATAATTAGTTGTATTTGTTGTTTTAGCTGAGTAATACAAATCCATTTCACACAGCTGCGTGTAACCTTTCTGTGTGTCACAGTTCAGCACACTCACTCCAATCCGTATATTCTGTCCAGGTGACACTTTCTGTACGTCACAGAATAGAACCAAGTCATTTGCTACCTGTCACGTATACAGCTTGATCCTAAAAATCTCTGTGCGACATTTGTCTGGGTCGCAGTCTAAATAGCCACCGTCAGTAGGGTGTCAGTCAGTTCTACGATAGTTTCTGCACGTCACGTTCCAAAAAAAACAAAAATAAAAAAAATATATAAAAATAATTAGTTGTATTTGTTGTTTTAGCTCAGTGATACAAATCCATTTCACACAGCTGCGTGTAACCTTTCTGTGTGTCACAGTTCAGCACACTCACTCCAATCCGTATATTCTGTCCAGGTGACACTTTCTGTACGTCACAGAATAGAACCAAGTCATTTGCTACCTGTCACGTATACAGCTTGATCCTAAAAATCTCTGTGCGACATTTGTCTGGGTCGCAGTCTAAATAGCCACCGTCAGTAGGGTGTCAGTCAGCTCTACGATAGTTTCTGCACGTCACGTTCCAAAAAAAAAAACTAAAAAAAAAATATAAAAAAAAATATATAAAATAATTAGTTGTATTTGTTGTTTTAGCTGAGTAATACAAATCCATTTCACACAGCTGCGTGTAACCTTTCTGTGTGTCACAGTTCAGCACACTCACTCCAATCCGTATATTCTGTCCAGGTGACACTTTCTGTACGTCACAGAATAGAACCAAGTCATTTGCTACCTGTCACGTATACAGCTTGATCCTAAAAATCTCTGTGCGACATTTGTCTGGGTCGCAGTCTAAATAGCCACCGTCAGTAGGGTGTCAGTCAGTTCTACGATAGTTTCTGCACGTCACGTTCCAAAAAAAACAAAAATCCAAAACAAAATATACAAAAAAAATTAGTTTTTTTGTTGTTTTAGCTGAGTGATACAAATCCATTTCACACAGCTGCGTGTAACCTTTCTGTGTGTCACAGTTCAGCACACTCACTCCAATCCATATATTCTGTCCAGGTGACACTTTCTGTACGTCACAGAATAGAACCAAGTCATTTGCTACCTGTCACGTATACAGCTTGATCCTAAAAATCTCTGTGCGACATTTGTCTGGGTCGCAGTCTAAATAGCCACCATCAGTAGGGTGTCAGTCAGTTCTACGATAGTTTCTGCACGTCACGTTCCAAAAAAAACAAAAATCCAAAACAAAATATACAAAAAAAAATTAGTTTTTTTGTTGTTTTAGCTGAGTGATACAAATCCATTTCACACAGCTGCGTGTAACCTTTCTGTGTGTCACAGTTCAGCACACTCACTCCAATCTGTATATTCTGTCCAGGTGACACTTTCTGTACGTCACAGAATAGAACCAAGTCATTTGCTACCTGTCACGTATACAGCTTGATCCTAAAAATCTCTGTGCGACATTTGTCTGGGTCGCAGTCTAAATAGCCACCGTCAGTAGGGTGTCAGTCAGCTCTACGATAGTTTCTGCACGTCACGTTCCAAAAAAAAAAAAAAAACTAAAAAAAACTATAAAAAAATATATATAAAAATAATTAGTTGTATTTGTTGTTTTAGCTGAGTAATACAAATCCATTTCACACAGCTGCGTGTAACATTTCTGTGTGTCACAGTTCACACTCACTCCAATCCGTATATTCTGTCCAGGTTACACTTTCTGTACGTCACACAATAGAACCAAGTCATTTGCTACCTGTCACGTATACAGCTTGATCCTAAAAATGTCTGTGCGACATTTGTCTGGGTCGCAGTCTAAATAGCCACCGTCAGTAGGGTGTCAGTCAGCTCTACGATAGTTTCTGCACGTCACGTTCCAAAAAAACAAAACTAAAAAAAAATATAAAAAAAAATATATAAAAAAATTAGTTGTATTTGTTGTTTTAGCTGAGTGATACAAATCCATTTCACACAGCTGCGTGTAACCTTTCTGTGTGTCACAGTTCAGCACACTCACTCCAATCCGTATATTCTGTCCAGGTGACACTTTCTGTACGTCACTTAATTAAACCAGACTGAACAAGTTTGTGGGTTTCAGTACACCAGGCCCGTTTATTTATTTATTTTTTATATCATACACTTATATACAGAAAATGTTGAACCCCAGGGCTAAGGGTCGAGGACGAGGGCGTGGGCGTGGGCATTCAATTACTGCAGGGGGCAGAGGCCGTGGTCCTGGGCAGGGTGAGACAGTACCTGCTGATGAGGGAGCTGTGGAACGCCGCAGAGCTACACTCCCTAGCTTCATGTCTCAACTTACAGGGACACGTGGTAGAGGACTGTTGAAACCACAACAGTGTGAACAGCTGATCTCGTGGATTGCGGACAATGCTTCAAGTAATTTGTCCACCAGTCAGTCTTCCACGCAGTCCACCCACGTTACCCAAGGGAGCACTCCTCTGGCTCCTCCACCTCAACCTCCTATCCCCAGTCTGCCCCCTCCCAGGAAAATTTGGAATGCGATCCGGCATACTCTCAGGAACTGTTTTCTGGACCCTTCCCAGAGTCACAAACCACTTCTCAGGTTGCTGCTGACCTCGTTCCCGATGCCCAAGTTTTCCAACTGTCGCAGTCTGTGGGTGATGATGATGATCATGATGACAATGTTGAGTTAGTGGAAGAAGTTTGTAAAGAGGTGTCGGACGATGAGGAGACACGGTTGTCAGACAGTGGTGAAGTTGTTGTCAGGGGAGGAATTCCGAGGGGGGAGCAGACTGAGGAATCGGAGGATGACGAGGTGACTGACCCAAGCTGGGTTGATATGCCGAGTGAAGACAGTGCTTCTGAGGCGGAGGCGAGTGCTGCACCAGAACAGGTTGTAAGAGGCAGTGGTGTGGCCAGAGGGAGAAGCAGGGCCAGAGCTGGTGCATCAGCAGCAACTGTTTCACGTAGTGAAGCTCCCGTGGCGAGGCCTAGATGTTCGCAAGTCTGGAGGTTCTTTAAAGAAAGTGAGGATGACCGACGGACTGTGGTGTGCAACCTGTGCCACACCAGGATCAGCAGGGGTGCCACCACTACTAGCCTAACCACCACCAGCATGCGCAGGCATATGAGTGCTAAACACCCCACTCAATGGAACCAAGGCCGTTCACCACCTCCTGCGGGTCACACCACTGCTCCTTCCCCTGTGTCACTCGCTGCCTCTGCTAGTCAACCCCCTGCGTCACTCGCTGCCTCTGCTAGTCAACCCCCTGCCCAGGACCCCGGCACGAGCGCCTCCCGCCGGAAAACCACACCTTCGCCTCCACGATCCTCCACAGTGTCCACCAACGTGTCCCAGCGCAGCGTTCAGCTGTCTTTACAGCAGACGCTGGAGCGCAAGAGGAAATACAGTTCCACCCACCCACATGCCCAAGCCCTCAACGTCCACATCTCCAAATTGCTTAGCCTGGAGATGCTGCCCTATAGGCTGGTAGAGACCGAGGCCTTTCGCAATCTCATGGCGGTGGCTGCCCCTCGGTATTCGGTCCCCAGCCGCCACTATTTTTCCCGATGTGCCGTCCCAGCCCTACACCAGCACGTGTCACAGAACATCATCCGTGCCCTGACCAACGCTGTTTCTGAGAAGGTCCACCTAACCACGGACACGTGGACAAGTGCTGCCGGGCAGGGACACTATATCTCACTGACGGCACATTGGGTTAACTTGGTGGAGGCTGGGACCGAGAATGACCCTGGGGCCGCTCATGTACTGCCCACACCGAGGATTGCGGGGCCTACCTCGGTCACGGTCTCTCAGACGTACTATGCCTCCTCCTCCTCCGACCCCTCCTCCTCCTCCACCGAATTACCATCCGTGGGCACGGCGCCTTCAGTCGGTAGCTCTAGGCGCAGCAGCAGTGCCGTGGGTAAGCGCCAGCAGGCGGTGCTCAAACTGCTGAGCTTAGGTGACAAAAGGCACACCGCCCAAGAGCTGTTACAGGGCATCACGGCGCAGACCGATGTGTGGCTGGCACCGCTGAACCTCAAGCCAGGCATGGTTGTGTGTGACAACGGGCGTAACCTGGTGGCGGCTCTGCAACTCGGCAGACTGACACATGTGCCATGCCTGGCCCACGTGTTCAATCTCATAGTTCAGCGGTTCCTCAAGACATACCCCAATCTGTCTGATTTGCTCACCAAGGTGCGCCGCATCTGTGCGCATTTCCGCAAGTCCACCACAGATGCTGCCACTCTCAGGGCAGCGCAGCGCCGCCTACAACTGCCCGCTCACCGACTGTTGTGCGACGTGCCCACGAGATGGAATTCGACATTAAACATGTTATCCAGAGTTTACCAGCAGCGCAGAGCGATTGTAGACTGCCAGATGTCAACTTCCACCAGAACTGGTAGTCAGGTCAGTCAGATTCCTCAAGTCTACAATGAGGAGTGGACGTGGATGTCTGATATCTGCCAGGTGTTGAGCAACTTTGAGGAGTCAACACAGATGGTCAGCGGCGATGCCGCCATTATCAGCCTCACCATCCCGCTGCTTTGCCTGTTGAAAAACTCACTGCTCAGCATCAAGTCGGATGCTTTGCGCTTGTCACAAGAGACGGTGGAGGAAGATACGTCGCTTGATAGCCAGAGCACCCTCCGGTCTGTTTCTCAGCGCGTATCGGAGGAGGGGGATGAGGATGAGGAGGAAGAGGAGGAGAATGTCGGCGAGACAGTAGAGGGTACCAGTGCTCAGTCCTTAACTCTTGAGCGTGTATGGGCTGAAGAGGAGGACTTGGAGGAGGAGGAGGAGGAAATGGAGAGTCAGGCCAGTGAGGAGAGGGAATTCTTGCGTGTTGGGACTCTGGCGCACATGGCAGACTTCATGTTAGGCTGCCTATCCCGTGACCCTCGCGTTAGAAGAATTTTTTCAAACACCGATTACTGGGTGTTCACTCTCCTGGACCCACGGTACAAGCAGAACCTTTCCACTCTCATCCCTGCAGAGGAAAGGAGTATGAGAGTGAATAGATATCAACAGGCCCTGGTGCACAAGCTGAAACAATTCTTCCCATCTGACGCCGCTAGCGGCAGAGGGCATGGTTCTGTGGGCCAAGTAGCGGGGGAGAGGAGGCGAGCAGGCAGCTTGTCCAGCACTGGCAGGGGAACGCTCTCCAAGGCCTTTGCCACTTTTATGTCACCCCAGCAAGACACTGTCACCTGTCCCCAGTCTAGGCAGAGTAGGGGGAGCTGTACAGAAAGATGGTGAGGGAGTACCTAGCTGACCATACCAACGTCCGTAGCGATCACTCTGCTCCATACAACTACTGGGTTTCAAAGCTGGACACGTGGCCTGAACTGGCGCTGTACGCCTTGGAGGTGCTGGCCTGCCCTGCCGCTAGCGTGCTGTCAGAGCGGGTATTCAGTGCAGCTGGTGGCGTCATCACCGATAAGCGTACACGCCTGTCAACTGACAGCGCTGACAGGGCTGACGCTTATTAAAATGAACAAAGCCTGGATCTCACCGGAATTCAAATCTCCTCCGGGGGAAAGCAGCTAAAATTTAACATTACTTGTGTATCCGATTCCTCTTCTCTACTCCTCCTCCTCCTCCATATCGTCTTTGCCTAATGCTGACCAAAAAAACGCCATTTTTCAGAGGTCCAACTGGCACTCTTTTACCACAATTTTTCAGGAGGGCCCCCTACAGGCCCTCTCCCAAACATTTTCCGGAGTCCACCTACAGGCCCTTTTCAAACTATTTTTCGAGGTCCACCTACAGGCCCTCTCTCCAAACAATTTTTCCGGAGGTCCACATACAGCCCTCTCTCCAAACAATTTTTCCAGAGGTCCACCTACACGGCCCTCTCTCCAAACAATTTTTCAGAGGTCCACCTACAGGCCCTCTCTCCAAACAATTTTTCCGCAGGTCCACCTACAGGCCCTCTCTCCAATCAATTTTTCCGCAGGTCACCTACAGGCCCTCTCTCCAAACAATTTTTCAGGTCCACCTACAGGCCCTCTCTCCAAAATTTTTCCGCAGGTCCACCTACAGGCCCTCTCTCCATTTCCAGTTTCCAGTTTTATTTGCGCAAACTGCGTAAATTTTATTTTTGGGATAAGTGTGAAAAATAATATTACCTGCGTATCTATATTGCCCAACATTGGATTTGGTAGCAACTAGAAGACCAAACACATGCTGCCCACAGGGTTCCGCAAATTCCTGGTCCACAATTTAAAGGAGCTCGAGGTTTTTGTTGCTGAGCAACAATCCTTCTGTAAATAAATCGTCCACAACGTCTCATCTACGAACCTAAAGACCATTGTGGAGAGAGCGGCACAGCTCACCATCAAAGTGACGACCCCCAACGCCAGACTGTGCTAAGAAGAAAAAATAAATAAACACAAAAAAAAAAAAAATTGATCTGTTCCTGTGCCTGATCCTCCCAAGTTGAATCTGTCCCATCATGTGAAAGTCCCCCCAAGGAGTCCCCACTGTAACTTGCTTCCCATACAACTACCTCACCCCCCGACACCTGTGTCTCGCCATTGTCCACCACCTCCTCAGACAACACTGGTAAATCCCCACTGTCAGCACACGGAGACTGCAAAAGGTCTTGCGAATTGGGGCAGAGAATGTTCTGGGGCTAGCACATCAGAGAAGGGATGACTATGGGGTTCCAGGGAGTACGTGACCACATGCCAATATCCATCTAAAAGTCATGCCAACTTGATCGAGCTCATAATTGACAATTGTACCGGATTGATGCTAAATTTTTAAGTTGGGGTCCTGCGTCGTCATTCTAACTACATCCGGCTGTTGTCACCCACCACACACGCTAGCCCAGGGGGCACTCCTCTGGCTCTTCCACCGAAACTCCTTCCACCCCAGCCTGCCACCCCCCCCACCTTACATGGCCCTCTCTCCAAACAATTTACGTCTTTGTCCTATTTCTCTCTCTCCAAACTATTTTTCCGGATAGGTGCCATATACGGTATTAAACTGAGTAGTAATACATAGAAGACATACCACACTTGATCAATCTCATAATTTTACGACTGTACCGGTTGATGCTAAATTTTTTAATTGGGTCCTGCGTCGTCATTCTAACTACATCCGGCTGTTGTCACCACACCACGCTGGCCCAGGGGGCACTCCTCTGGCTCTTCCACCGAAACCTCCTTCCCCCAGCCTGCACCTCCACTACAGGCCCTCTCTCCAAAACAATTTACGTCTTTGTCCTATCTTTCTCTCTCTCCAAACTATTTTTCCGGATAGGTGCCATATACGGTATTAAACTGAGTAGTATACATAGAAGACAACCACACTTGATCAATCTCATAATTTACGACTGTACCGGTTGAATGCTAAATTTTTAAGTGGGGTCCTGCGTCGTCATCTAACTAATCCGGCTGTTGTCA
>ONZH01003570.1:0-52644 GCA_900303285.1 Rhinella marina | reverse complement strand
CGTGCAGAAACTATCAGAGACCTAACTCAGCCCCTGCTGACAGTGAAATGGATTTGTATCACTGAGATATAACAATAAAAAAAAAGGGTTATATATGGCGATAGCTGCACTACTAGTGCCAGCCAGCCAGCCAAGCCAGGAGACAAAAAAAAATTTCTTGTAGCCCTTAGAAGGGCTGTTGGGTTCTTGTGAGATCACTCCTACCTAACAAAGAACTAAATGCAGGCTCTAACACTCTCCCTGAAACGCAGCAGTTCTATCCCTAACGACATCCAGACAGCATCTGAGCCGAGCACCGCGGGCAGTCACTAGTATATTCCAGGGTCACCTGATCAGGCCAGCCAACCCCTGCTATCGACATGTAAGGCCCCCACGTGATGCTGGGTGTACCGCAGAGTCTCCTGGCTTGTGATTGGCTGAGTTTATAGGCGCCAAAAATGCACAATGCGGAAATTGCCATTTCTTCGAGCATGGCGAGATACTCGTCCGAGGACCGAGCACTTACGAGTACTGTAATACTCGAACGAGCACCAAGCTCGGACGAGTATGCTCGCTCATCTCTACTTACGACCAAACCAAGAGACATATGGTATATCCCAATTGTCCAGCAAGGTTTGTATCTGTGTGATCAAGTCTGGTAAATTGGTTTTATAGAGTAAGTTGCAGTCATGTGGAATATTCACTCCCAAAAAAGGGATTGTACCAGATGTCCACTTAAAAGGAGTAATGATCTGTAAGTCTATACAAGTTTGGGTCGAGAGGGTGATATTTAATATCTGAGATTTTGATGGGTTTATTTTAAAGTTCGACAGTGTCAAAAATGTTGATTATTGCTGAAAGTGCCTCCTCAAGGTTTGTAATATGATTGGCACTATTTTGAGGTACAGACGACTTTTTGATTGCTTGGTTTTACACTTTTTATGATATTAGGTGACAAAAAATGGCTTTTTTGGCATCTAACAGGGTGATTCATGTGATATTTTTTTAGAGCCGGTTGTTACGGATGCGGCGACACCTAATATGTCTGTTTTTGTTTTTTTGTTAAATGTTTTACAATTTTATGTCTTTTTCATGGGAGAGGGGCATTTTTTTTTACTTGAAACTTCATTTTTTTTATTGTTAAAAAACACTTTTTTATTTTGTTCCCACTATGGGACTTCAACTTTTCAGGGTCTAATGCCTGTTTTAATGCAGTACAATATATCTGTATTGTGCTGCATTGACTATTACATGGTGTAATACACTGACAGTTTGCCTATGAGACCTATCCTGGGGACTGGGCCTCATAGATCTCCGTAGCTGCCGGGCTCGAAGGTCTTTAAAAGCCTTCGGGCTGCCATTGCAACCAGCAAGTACCTGTCACTGCAGCGCAGGACCCGATGGATCAGGAACAGGAGCGCGAACCTCCCGTATGCCTCAGTCAGCGCTGACCGCAGCATATGAGGAGTTAATCATCCGGCATCGGTGTTGTCACCGATGCTGGTGCATACAGCAGGGGCCCAGCTGTCAGTAACAGCCGAACCCCCGCTGCTGATAAAGACAGCACGTGTGGGGCGGGGGAAGGAACGCAGGATGAGAATGCTCATCCTGGTGTGCTAAGTACCCACAAATTAGGATGATCATTCTCATCGTAGGTTCTTAAGTGTTAAAGGAGAAAGTGTTAATGTCAGAAGAAACAGTAGCTTGTTCTCAATAAGCCAGTAAAAATTATTTTATTTGGGAGCAGCAGCACTACAGTGTGGATGTAGAAACAGTAAGATGTGTGGGGGTAATATACGCAAACGGATATATATGTAGCTTAATTAAATTGAACCCCCCCCTCCAAAAAAAAAAAAAATTTATTGCAACCCTGTGGAAACTGAATATCTGTAAACAGACTATTGAGGCTTGATGCTCAAATTCACCTTAAAGGGGTTATCCAAGACTATAAAATGCTTCCCTAAACAGCCAGGCCCCTCCCAATGAATATACTTGCGTGGCTCCCCGCTCCCTGCCTTGCTCCTGGTCCCCGCACTGCCGCTGCTTCTCCACATGTGCGGATTAAAACATCTGGAGTTGGGGGAGCAGCCAATGGCAGGCAGTGACGGGGACGAGGCTCCCCAATATGTCAGGTCCCTCACAATGAATATACTTACTTGGCTCCCCGCTCCCTGTGCCACTCCTGTCCCCGCACTGCCGCTGCAGCTTCTCCCGGGACGTGGATCAAAACATCTGGTGTTGGGGGGAGGGCAGCCAATGGCAGGCAGTGCCCTTGGCTGCTTAATTAAATTGAATACCACAAAAAAGTTTTCTGTGACAATGGGCTAAAAAATGAAAGTATTTGCTTGCAGGTAGCTGCTTTTGATGTCTGGAGTGCAGCACCTGCACTTCTGATAGCAGGCATAGCCAGCCACAGCTTTTGCCTTCCCTTTTCCTGTTTGTCAGCTGCCCTGCTTGTCCCTATTCTACACAACACACACAATTCTTCTTTGGAATCCTAGCCTTTCCCTTCATTCTCCCTGGCAATAAGCTTCATTGACTTCTGACTGTCCCTGATTGATTTCTGACTCCCTAAGATTGTTTTCCTGGCAGACACTGTAACACCCATCCACCCTCATTCACAACCCAGCATAAAATGGTGTTTTGCTAGGGCACCTCCCTGCCTGCTGCAGCACAGATCAGAGCAAGCTGCCCCCCACTTCCTCTCAGGGTCATGTGAGAAACCTTCTTTCTCTAGTGCTTTTTTCCCGTTGTCATGTGCACTAAAATGGCGCTACACAAGGGAGGAAAAACAAATTTGTAAAAAATAAATGAAAGCGATATCAAGTTTACCTAGGAGGCTAGAGTTGGTGATAAACCTACTTTCAGAGCAATTGGAGCAACTTCAGTTTGGCCCGAACCAATTCAAAAATCATGACTACATTTATCAAGTGCACCATGCGTGGAGCATGCGTTATTTTCCTAAAATGTAGTGCTACCACAATGTTTCTGCCATTGTCACCTTGTCCAGCTGGAGTTGGCCAGAAGACAGCCAGCAACATGTTTGCTGCTTGATGCACTTTAGTAAGTGATCAGCTGTGTGGTTACTCTCACCCAGCTGCTGCTGCTGCATCATGCCACTGCTGCTGTCTGGCTGCCTACCATCATGTTTTGTACCGGATGGCAGCTTCTTCCACTGCCACTGTCATACCACTGCCACTGTCAGCCTACCTGTAATCATGTCCCGTGATATATGGCTACTGTGGCAGACATCATGCTACTTAAGCTGTCTGCCTTGCTACCATCATGTTCTGTACCATATGGCTACTGCTTCTACTACAGCTGCTCCTCTCTACAGCTAATCCACCTACTGCCACTTCCATTACCTCTAGTGTGGCTACCATCACTGCTACACAGCCACCACTACTACTACTACTACTACCCTTAAACAGCCACACACACATCTACTGCCTTATCTGTTCCATGCTGTGCTGCTACTGCTGTATAAATACGGGCAGACATTTTACCCCTGTTAACATGTAATTTTTGGATGCTTGTCCAGAACAAGCCACTGTTATTATCTGTTATTATTGTCTTATGAAATTAACATGTGTGTGTATAAACAGGGGCAGGGATCTGCCCCTTTAAGATATAATTTTAGGATGCTTGGTCGCAACAAGCCAGTATTTTTTTCCCATAACATAATGTGTTTAAACACCATCTGCACCTGATAAGAGACAATTTTTGGAAGCTTTCTAATATGAAAAGGCATAACACATATTATGTTTTCAAACACACTGTTTGTTTACACTGTAAACCATGTGCTTACCCATAGCTATATATGTTAGTGACACATTAAGCTATTGCTGTCATTACATTCAAGAATGTAAAAAGGGGGGGGGGTGAGAAAAAGCAAAAATGTATTAAAAATTAACAAAAAGATAATATCTTTTCATCAGAGCCCTGGAAGATCCAGAGTATCACATAACAATTTTCAGGCCAATTGGAACATATTTGATTCAGGTCCAAATCAAGTTAGGGTGGGTTCACATCAGCGTTATGCTTTCCGTTTGTGTTTTCCGTTATAACATGGTTATAACGGAAAATAACGGAAACCATAAGACGGAAGTCAAAACGGAAGCCTTTAGAGGCATTCCGTTTTGATCCGTCATAATAGAAGCCTATGGGAATCATAACGGATCCGTATGGTTCCCGTTATGCAAGACGGAAAAAAAAGTCCTGTCGACAGGACTCAATTGCCAGCAACTCCAATGAACAGTCTCTCTGAAGAAAATTAACAAAACTTTGGATTAGTTTGGGAGCAGAGGTTTTGCGAAATTCGTAACGAATCAAATAAGAATCGATTTGCTCATCTTTACTCCCAATGTTCATACCACTAGGGAGAATGATTGGCTACAGCTGACATGTGCCGTGCTGTATACCTGCACGTCACTTCTGCAGTCTGTAAATAAACAGTGGGAGAAGGATCAGACAGGCAGTGCAGAGAATGGGGGCATTGGTAAACTGATACTGTACACTAACGAGCAAAATGGTAACAATGTTTTGAACTTTTGACTTTCAGGCTCCATATCTCACCATCCACTATAGCTTTGAACGTAAGACTACCATAATTTTCTAGACAATCATCTTGGCTATCTGATACACACATTGGACTTTTGCAACTATTTAGCATATAATTAGTTCTGCAGATTCTTGTCATGTAACTGTTTTGCTACTGTTTTGCTCCTAGTGATGGAACAATCTTTTTATTCTTGTATACTACAACCTACAACCTACAACCTACAACCTACAACCTACAACCTACAACCTACAACCTACAACCTACAACCTACAACCTACAACCTATTCTCTCATTCCCTAATAGCTCAGTGTGTTATTAGGTTGATTCCCAAGCAAAAGGTCACTGGTTCAAATCTAGGAGCAGCCATGAAGATGATTTTTCAAGAAAAGAGAAACAGCATCACCCAGCTCGTCGATATCAGTATCGCGGACAGGAAAATTGCCAAACTGCATCATCTGAGTGCCATGACAGTTGGAAGAATACAAAATGAAGTCTGTCCATCCATTCAAAAGCCAAAAGGTGGACGTTCAGGAAAAATATTGGAGTCAAGCCTAAACTTCAACCTCATCATAAGAAGCTTTGGCTCGAGTTTGCAAAAAAGTACAGTGGACAATAGAAGATTGGAAACAGTTGATTTGGAGCAATGAAACAAAAGTCAATAGACAGGTCTCTGATGGGTACAAATGGATCTAGAAGAAACAAGGGAAAATATCGGAGTCAACAAGTTAATCTAGTCAATTAGATAATCTAGAAGAAACAAGGGAAAAGGGGGCTAACGAATAGAGAAATTGAAGAAACTGTCAAGTTCGGTGGAGGAAGCCTGATGATATGCGGTTGTTTCACAGATTTTGGTCGAGACATGCTTGAATCTGATCAAGAGCATGCCCAGAAGGATTCAGGCAGTGTTGAAGGCCAAAGGTGGATTTAGAAAATAATAAAAATAAAAATTTACAATTTTAGGAGCAAAATGGTAATAATGCAGTTGCATGACAAGAATCTGCAAAACTGATCATTAGTGTTGATCATTAGTGTCAATGGGACTAAACTAGGCACCCCCCGCGGGGAAGAGGGGAGGGTGTCTGGTCAATAGAAAAAGGTCAGAATCGCGACTTCTCCGATTTTACTCCTTTCACTCATAAAAGTATGCTAATTAACTGAATTTGTATGCATTAGCACACAATGCGTACGCATTAGCATACAAATGCATACACATTAGCGTACAAAATGCGTATGCATTAGCGTACAAATGCGTACACATTAGCGTACAAAATGCGTATGCATTAGCGTACAAATGCGTATGCATTAGCATACAAATTCGTACGCATTAGCCTGCAAATCAACATTACAGTGCGAGGAAGAGACTCGAACAATGCGCTCAAGTACACTTGGTGTTCGGCCGAACACCGAACGGACCCGAGCATAGGCATGCTTGGCAGAACAGCCATTTCGGCCGAGCATGCTCGCTCAACACTACTAATCATATGCTAAATAGTTGAAAGTCCAATTTATGTATGTGACAGCCAAGCTGTAGTGGAAGGTGAGATTTATAGCCTGAAAGTCAAAAGTTCAAAAAATTGTTACCCTTTTTGCTCATCAGTGTAAGATCGCTGAACTTTCTGATGGATCGAGTAATTCTCTTCTATCAAGGGCTGGCACGTTTATGGTTTTGTGATGCACAGGACCTGAAAACTCTGTTAGTTCCACACTATATTTTAGCTCACTCATCTGCAGCTAACACTAGACTGACTCACTTCCTCCTAGAGAGAAGGAGATGGTGCCAGATCTACCTAGAAACTAGGTACTAACACTTTGCAGTGGGCTTTATGTATGAACTGACTGTATGAATAGTGCAAAACATTCTGTATGATCTGCTCAACACTACTTTTGAACTTACATCATATTATGCCATCTGCATTATTTTCTTTTCAGAGCTTAAAACTCATTTTCTTGGAGGTGTAAGTCTGGTGTTATAGGCATCATCAATACTGCCCTACAACTCCAAAACTGCTATAAACAAGGTAGCATTATACTTATTATTCAAAGCAAGTTTGTCATAAAGACAAGTAGCATCAGAAAAATGTAATTAATTTGATAGTGAAAGCCTTCATTAATTATCAAGTATTCCCAGAAGAGGGCTCAAAGAACTAAGACAGAACATGAGCTGCCTTCAAATGACTTCATTTGTATTCCGCGTGGCATCTGGTGATATATTCAGGACACGACAAAGTATATCTCGAGTGCAATGAAGAATGGTCAAATGTCCATCTCTGAATAGCTTTGTCTAAACATTGACTTCTTCATGATTCTAGAGGATTTCAATTTTCTAAGTACATAATAAAATCAGAGCACTGGAAGAGTTTCAACGCTGATAGACTCTGGAGGTTACTGGTTCAACACTGCTTAATTTGATAGTAGTAATAATCTGACATGCAGTGGCTGTTGATTTTCGCCAGTCTCCTTGGCTCAGAGTATATTATAAGAAAATCAGTATTTAAAAGGATTGTCTCATCTCAGGCATTAGTGGCATATCATTAGGATATGCCGTCAATGGCAGATAGGTGTGAGTCCCACCTCTCTATCTCCAGAATGGGCCTACCAAGAAAAATAGAGCGCAAGCTTACCTACCCTCCATTCATTGCTATGGGAGTTCGGAAAATAGGCAAGGGCTGGATCAGCTACTTCTGGCAGTCCCATAGCGGTGAATAGAGAGGTGGTCGTGCATGCATGGTGCACTCTCCATTCTCTGCAATGGAACTTCCAAAAAGAGCTGAGTACTGGCTTGGCTACCCATAGGGATGCATGCATGATGTTCTCTCCTTCACTTTGGGTGCCCCGTTCTAGAGAGGGAGCAGGCCATAGTGGGACCCACAGCTATCTGACATTGGTAGTATATCCTAGTGATATGCCACCTTTATTTGAGATCGGTATGACCCTTTAAGGTTTCTGACAAAGTTTCAAATGACCCATGTCGAAATCCCATGTGATGGCCCATACAAACAAAGTATCTTACAGCTCTGGTCAAACTGATATCTAATTTATGATATAGGTCAAAAGAAGGTACCAGACTGTAGTATATAATAAGAGTCCATTTTGGCACTAGAAATGGTAAAAAGCAGAGTGGACCCAGCATGCATGTGGAACCTGCACTCCTTGAATTTTGTGGTGGCCGTTAAGGCACATAACAGGTAGCATTTAGTGTTAGGTTCCCGTCTTACAGAGATCACCTTGACGTTTGGCAGATGGGCCCAAATAATTTTGTACAAATTGTATTTGTCAAGAATCTCAAATTTATAAAATTTATAAAATAAGCGTAGCATTAGCACCAGAATACTTTCTATTACTTTGGCATTATTGTACTTTATTTGGTTTGGTTTGCAGAGTTTGCAGAATGCTCTCTCTCTCTATATATATATATATGTATATATATATATATATATATATATATATATATACGTGTATATATACGTATACATTATATATTATATAATATACGTGTATACATATATATATATATATATATATATATATATATATCCAATTTAGTGCATATTTAAAAAAGTTAAATAACTTAAAATTGGTATTGTCCTTTCATTTATTCCATTGTTAAACCTAAATGATGAACACCCTAAAAAAAAAACTCCAAAGCCTGAATTTTTTGCTTGGCTTCCAAAAAAAATAATGATCAAAATGTCACATGTATTCCAAAACGGTATAAATTTAAAAAAAAGTTTGATCTACTGTCACGGGGAGCCGACGGCTCGCTTCCTCCATGCAGCGCCGTCGGACTCCCACTGTTGTTCAGGAGCGAGGACAAGATGTGCATCCTCGTCTCCTTGACAACAGGGGTGGGGAGGACCTGGCGCGCGTTCAGTCTCAACGCGGCTGGTGTCTTCCCCATCCCCTTGACGACCGGCAGGAGGAGCTTCTGAGCGGTGGCAGGAGGGCTAGTGCTCAGCTATGAGTTTGTGTGCTATAGGTCACGTGATGCTGGCCACGTCACGTGACCTACCTCTGAGTACTGGCAGAGAAGCCAGCACTTCCTGTTTCAGTTTGGGAATTAGGTCACGTGACGCCGCCCCGTCACGTGACCTACTAGGAGCGTACGTATATATACGTATATATTATATAATATATTATATAATATACGTATATATATAATATATATATATGTATATATATATATATATATATATACACGTATCCAATTTAGTGCATATTTTTAAAAAAACTTAAATTACTTAAAATTGGTATTGTCCTTTCATTTATTCCATTGTTAAACCTAAATGATGAACACCCTAAAAAAAAAACTCCAAAGCCTGAATTTTTTGCTCACCTTGGCTTCCAAAAAAAATAATGATCAAAATGTCACATGTATTCCAAAACGGTATAAATTTAAAAAAAGTTTGATCTACTGTCACGGGGAGCCGACGGCGCGCTTCCTCCGCGCAGCGCCGTTGGACTCCCACTGTTGTTCAGGAGCGAGGACGAGATGTGCATCCTCGTCTCCATGACAACAGGGGTGGGGAGGACCTGCCGCGAGTTCAGTCTCAGCGCGGCTGGTGTCTTCCCCATCCCCTTGACGACCAGCAGGAGGAACTTCTGAGCGCTGGCAGGAGGGCTAGTGCTCAGCTATGAGTTTGTGTGCTATAGGTCACGTGATGCTGGCCACGTCACGTGACCTACCTCTGAGTACTGGCAGAGAAGCCAGCACTTCCTGTTTCAGTTTTGGAATTAGGTCACGTGACGCTGCCCCGTCACGTGACCTACTAGGAGCCCTATTTAAACAGGCTTGTGTTTGTGATCCTCTGCGACTTTAGTACTTGACTCTGGCTTGTGTTTTTGACCTGGTTCCTGCTCTCTCCCCTGGTTTGATGTGACTTCCTGGTACGACTTTGGCTTGCTGACCTATCGATATTGTGTTCTGTCTTTGTTTATTGTGATCTCCTCTTGTCACCCTTCCCTGTATGCCCCTGCACTTATCTAGGCTATGGTTTGCCGCCCAGTTATGCACCATTACCTAGGATGGGCCGTGTAAGTAGGTAGGGACAGAGGTGGGGCTCAAGTCAGGGCTCACTCCCCCCCCCCACCCCAAGTGACATCTACTTTGGTGATAAGTGAGCCAAAGGTGTATATATAATATATATATATATATATATATATATATATATATATATATAGTATAAAGCAAGCAAAACAAACAAGGATAGTGCAAAACAACCCAATGCACTTCAGGTAGATGTGCTTCTTATTGTACAATTGTATGGGAGGTGCTGGTTCCAGTATTGTCTAGGAAAGATCCAGATAAATTGACTGTAAGAGCATAAGATTCCCCTATTCTGCATATTAAATGGACCACTAAAATTAGGTTTCAAAGAAATGAGAAGACTGGCATTTGGGGGTGATTGGAGATACTGCTCAGGTCTGCAGTTAAACAAGCTCCTATGTATTAGATCGTGTGCCACATGAAGCTGGTGATCTGAGATACGAGGGGAGGGCACAGGCAGAATATGCGTTATCCCTGTTGTCATAGCAAGTTCACCTTCAGCAATTAAATCTCTACTTGCTCTCCGCTAGTGACATGTTCATTGCCAAATACATCATCTAAATGGCCTCTTAAACCATACTAGGAATGGAAAAGGGACTAATTGGATTTTCATCATATGATTAATGGTAATAAGCCATTTTTCTATTTCTCGCTACAAGGGAGTGTGTTCATTTTTCAGGCAAGACAAAAAGTGTAAGTTACGTTGTAGTAAAAGTGGACACACCTTGATTTACTTATAGCAAGGTTATCATGGACGAATGGAAACAACTGTCCCGTGTCCATTAGGTGCTCTCAATTATCCCCATTTTAATTATACCTTTCGCATTATATGATAGCAGCCGTATGCTCTCTAAATAAAAATAAAATAGTAATTGTACGTAATTACAGATTACTGTGTAATAACAAGTAGACATTTAGTACAATTCCTTCAAGGGGTTGTCCAGGATTTGGATATTGTTGACTTATCCTCAGAATAGACCGTCAATATCAGATCTGCAGGAGTCCGACACCCTGCACCACCGCCAAACATCTGCTTAGTTGGCTCCAGTTGGCGCTGGAACTACACAGATATCTCCATTTATTAGTAGATGAGCTTGTAAAACTGCATCCATTTAAGTGAATAAAAGCAGCACTGATGGTCCCAGCTACGTCCACTACAAAGTGGACAGAGCTGTGTAATTCTGGTTCCAAACTAAACAGCCGATTAGTGGGGGTTCGCTGTGTTGATGGCCTATCCTGAGGATAGTCGTGAATATCAAAATCCTGCAGAAGCCATTTAAAGTGAATATCAGGCCTGAATACCATGTTTTCTCTAAATAAGTTTAAAATACTGAGCTGATTCATTTTTTGATATTTATTTATGATAATTATTTTCTCTGAAAAAAAAAATTCTAATTTATTTTCTCTATATTCCTTCAACCCCTTGAAGAAAAATTATTATTATCATTTATGTATTTATATATTTATTTATTTATTTGCATTGACATATAGCTATACTTCACCCAATTAAAAAGCTGCTTTTCTTTTGTTGACCCAAGGCTCCATTCCCAAGTTATAATACTTTTTCTGACTTTGCAAATTAGGCCTTTGGTTCAATAAGGGCATCACCGTTGCTCATATTGCACCTAAGCTCCACTCATTTCTGTGGCCAGCCCCTCCCTCTCTGCTTTGCCACTGCTTGGCCCTGTCATTCAAAGCATCCAGACTGGCAACAGAAAGGAATGTAGCTTGGGTGCAACAAAAGCAACGGTGACACTCTCATTGCACCAAAGGCCTAATTTGAATACTAAGAAAAAGTATCATAACTTGGGAGCTTAGGATCAACAAAAGAAAAACAGCTTTTTAAATGGCTATATGACTATGCAAACAGTTGGATAGGGAGGTTGCTGGTAACAGGTTCCTTTGAAATCAGATTTTTACTGCCTACAGTCACCACTAGGGGGCGCTTATTGCAGGAAGTTATACTTTGAGCTCAATATTAACTCAGTATGCAGCAAGCTCCCTCTAGTGGTGGCTGTAAGCAGCAGGCATGTATTCTTTTAAAATAATGTCTATGTTTAGGATTTGGAGCAGTGTATCTGAAAAATGAAGGTCCTTCCACTATAAAATATATTAAGAAATTTGGAATTCACGTCCCCACCTATTGCTTGGTTGAACTTGATCGGCCTGCAAGATTTTCTGCAAGTTCATGATAACGAGCTCTGTGTAGACGTTCTGCAGTTAGACAAGGATGGATGACCTCAGCACTCACTGTCTTCAGTAGAAAACGAGTTTTATTCACCAACTGAAGTTTTCTACTGAAGACAGTGAGCGCTGCGGTCATCCATCCTTGTCTATTGATATCAGAGGCCCATAGGGCTAGGGCCCAACACTGCTGGCACTGCCACCATTGGATTGAGTAGTGCTGTTTCTTTACTTTTGACGTTCTGCAGATGACACTTAGGCTTATTTCCCGATCATCTTTTTTTGGCTGGTGAGCAACAGATAGGTGAGGCTTAACCAAAGGGGCAGGGCTTGGCTATCTTTGTGTCCTACTGTGGACACAGCAGTGGAGGAGGCTCGGTAAGAGACCAGACATAGGACTTTGAGAAGCAGGAAGGAAAATAGATGGTTTACAGGAACGAGGGGAAGGAGTTCACATTGCTAAAAAGGAAAAAAAATGCCTGGATATTTTTCATTTGTTGTGTTTTTTCTATGTTTAGTGTTCCTTTGGCTATGTACAGTCATGTGAATTTCTCTTCCACTGTCAACTATTACCAATTTTAAAGAAAATTTGCAAGTATATTTATATTGAGAAAAATTTTATTCCTATGGCTGAAATGTAGGTTACAAGAGCTTGACTACTGACAAGACAGTCCTGTTACTGGTGGTGGAGCATCCATAGCAACCAGTCTGCATCAAATCACTCTTATGCCATGATAAGGCCACCCTCTGTTTCCAAAATTCTGAATTAGCTGGGGAATGCATAGTACACCGACATCAGGCCCCACTGTGACACAGATGGCATTGGAACTCCCAGACAATTCCTTCTTGTGTGATCTGCAAGTTTCATAATGTACTTTTCGGTTAAATTACAGCAAACGTGTAGACTTTCCATAGTGTGAACAAAGGGGGAGATTGATCAAAACTGGCGTAAAGTAGAACTGACTTAGTTGCCATAGAAGCCAATCAGACTCCACCTTTCATTTTCCAAAGGAGCTCTGAAAAATGAAAGGTCAAATCTGATTGGTTGCTACTGGCAACTAAGTCAGTTTTCCTTCACACCACTTATGATAAATCTCCCCCATAATGCTCTGACAGTTCTGTTCATATTCTGTTTCTTATATATTCCAATTTGCTGTACAAGGAGACCCCTTAAAGAGGACACACCCATGAGGGGCAGTTTCATGGCAGCCAATTAACCTGTTGTTATATTTTTGAGTATGGGGAAACCAAAAACCCACCCAAACCCAGGAAGGAACATATAAGCTCCATGCATGCAACTTCATGTGTTTGGTCAGATTTAACCTACAACCCTAGTGCTGCAACCCTATAGCCACCATGCTGCTTGCCAGTGATGACACATCCAGATCACCAAGCATTTTCATATTATGTTTTGCATGGTTGATATGGGTGCTGGATAACTGCACTCATTAAATATAGAAATAATTAAAATGTGATTACTTTTAGGTTGCATTTAACAAATATTAAACTTTGTTTTAAGAGCAGAACCATTCAGCACGGCAAATATGCAAAAACAGATGACATATGGAAGGGGCAAATACTTTTTCGCAGCGTTGTGCTCTGCAAATATTAAGTATTTATTTGCATAGAGAAATAGTTACTTGCACCGAACCATGACAATATATTTGCATGTCAGGAGGCCCCAGGTGTGAGCAAATTTGGTTTGGCCAAATAAGTCAGGGAAATTTGATTCAGGTCTGAATAAATTCTACCTGAGTCGAACGTGCTCCAATTGCCCTGAGAAGTTGTGGACCACACTCTGGGGTCTCCTAGGACTGTATGCAACTCATTTCAACCACTTTAACGACCAGACAACATTACTATATGGCTATGGGTAAAGATGCGCAATGTTCTTAAAAATTTAAATCGGCTGCTTCGCCAAATTTTACAAAAAAATTTGCTTAGTGAAGGGCATCTTTTTGTAAGTAGCAGGCATAATGATTGGGAACAACGATTGTGCCGCTCCCATCATTGAACCCCTCAGATGCCACGTTCATCTCGCACATCTCACATGAATATTAAGGCCATTCAGGGGTTGATCAGTTAAAAAAATTAAATTGTATGTACTTTATCCATTTGAGCGCCGAAGAAGCCACCGTGGCCATCTTGTTTGAAGTTCCAGCCCAAAATCTTGAGCAGTACATATTGATGTCATCACACTGACTGGCGTGGTGAAGTCATATGTCACCATGCATGAGAATTCGCACAGGATCTTCAAGCAAGATTGCTGTAGTGGCCAGTTCACATTCAAATAGATGAGTTAAGTACAATTTTTTAAATTTTTACTGCCATTTCAGGGACAATTGATTTGTGACCACGAAGAACGAGGAAATTCGGCTGCGCAGCATTATCAAATTTTCCCTGAAATTTGGATTGGAGTCCACTTTGGATACTTTGATTCGCTCAACACTAGCTATGGGTAAATGCATAGCTGCTGGTGGTAAAAGACAACCTATTTAATAGTACACTGTTCTGTCAGGATTTTTATGTCCAAAAAAAATGTTGCTTTTTGGAGGCAGAAGCCTGCCTGTGTGAATACACACACTGTTTGGTGTCATGTGATCTTCCATCTTTATCTTTCTTGTCTTTTGATCTGAAAAATGGTTAATACCATTTTAAAAGATTTGCCCAAATTAAATTACCAGAAATTCAGATTTGACCGAATATTTTTGTAACATTTGGGTCCAATTTGATTTGTTTAACATTGATTCGCTCATCCGCCTAACAATGACCCTAGAACCGGGCGGGATTGCATCCCTATGGTTCACTACGAATATATATTTATATATGTAATGTATCAACAATTTTTTTAACTACCTAAGTTCTTATCCTCTTTGTTCCCAACATCTGCAATATGGAGTGTTTCTAAAATAATTACTGATTTAATTTCTTTTTATGCTGCATTTATTTTGAAGCTCACAAATGGAAGGTTTGGTCTTTCCAAGGTACAATAGATGCTAAAGGCTTTACAGGAGAAAGCATCTGGGTGCACTCCTTTCTAGAACAAAAAGCGCCTCAAGGATCTCAGCCTTAAGAATCCCAGCATCTGTTACAGGTCTTTAAATATGGTGTACTTCTTGATAAAGATGAATGACCTTGAACAGTCTTAGCAAGGTGTTTAGAGGATAAAACCTGCACTATTGTTGTTATACCTGCAACACGGTCAAAGATTATTTCATACACGGAAAAAGTCATGTGAAAATAAAGGCTCCAAGTGTAATGGACATACTGTAGAATATAGGATAAAAAGAAAAGATAAAGAATGAAAAGAGGAAAAGAACGAAGTAAGGATATTCAGATGTGTTTAATAATTACGATTACAAAACTAGAGGCTAAGAACTAAAAAAGCATCATCCTTGAGGAAGCAGTTGCATGTAAATGTTTCAAACAGATATTACTCATATTACTCAATATTACTCCTTATTAATGCATCTTTATACTTCGCTTAACCTCAATAATGGGTACAAAGAATATTGTCAAAAAAATGAAAAAAAACTATTCTTAATCATAAGGTCTTATATAGAACAGTATATAAAAAATTGTTGATCTACAAAAAAATTTGGAGAACATTAGAATAGAAACAGCATTTTCCTATTTGAATACTACTTTATAGTTTCACAAGCATATCCTTAGAATAAAACGGATGAACAGATTTGAATTCCTCTATTTAATTAATGCATTTTACTTATTTTGGGTTAAGAAACATTTTTCCAATTGACCTTTATTAAAAAATTTAAACTGTTTGTCCTCTAGATCCAGTATCTTTTCACATACTCACATGCAGGGTCTATAGCTGTTATCTATGGACTCCTGGGAGCTAAAAAATGCTCATTTAAGTTGAATTCTTATGAAACTGATAAGAATTCAGCTTAAATGGGTATTTATGAGCTCCAGATGTCAAACAGTTTCTATGATGGACTGCACTGTTATACAGCAGCTGTGGAACTACTGTGTCAACAAAACAGATTTGACTTGGGGATACTCAAAGGGCATTTTCCTGGCAGTTCCCCAGTTTTCACCCTTTAACTTCTACAGGAACCAGGACTTTGTTGCAGGGGAACCACCAGGTCACTGCAGAGCACCAAGGGGTCAAGCAAAGCTGTAGTTGGGGACAGGTAAAGGTCAGAGGGCATGAATACCGAGAAACAGTCCAAAGTCAGGGCGGGCAGCATGGGGCGGTACAAATATCAGGAGGGGGCCAAGACAGGCAGTGAAGGGTCAAATCCAGAAAACAGGCAGAAGTCTGTAAATGGACAGATAAACATATATCAGTGCACCTTAGTAGGACACTAGAGAACTTCCCTAGGGGAAGGTACCTTTAGTACCTTTAAGGTGGCCATTGGCTGGTGAGAATTAGGGTGCGTGTGCTGGCTCTTTAAGAGCTGGAGGAAGCATGTGCATCCTAGAGGCAGAGGAGGAGAGGCAATAAACAGTTGAAAATTTTCAATAAAGACCTATTAGAAATATATTTTTAGGGAAATATAAGTTCATAACAATAATTAAAAATGTAAACTTTAAAGAGCACTAAATTTAAAAAGTGAATTAAAAGATAACCTGGTCTATTGTGTCCATTTTACAATACATAAGGTAAGAAAAGTATCCATGTCGTTTCTCACGCCACCTCCCTGCCCCAGAGGTAGGTCATATGAAGATTAGAGATGAGCGAATCATCCAAAATTCGCTTCAGCGAATGTTCAACGAATTTCTGACAAGATTTGTTCTTAATACGAATTTATTCGGTCGAATTTAGGTTAAAAAATAATCGTTATTTTGCGAACATTCCTGCACAAATTACGAACATACAATCAGCATTGTTAAAAGTACATAATACGTAAGCATTAGCGTACAAAAGTGCGTACGAATCCTTAGCGTATTATTGACTCGCGACTGCGTCATACGCAAGAGGCTAGACCGCGGCGTACAGTCTTTAGAGGCAGTCCATATGAGGTATAAAAGTAAGGTGCTCACTGCTAGCTATCCAGCTAAGTGCATAATTTACTAAAACACCGTACAATAAGTGCATAATAGGACACATTGCAGTACCAGAAAAAGAATACACACAATGGGCTAAAGTGCTTGAACGTTGCTGAACCAGTAAAAACAGTATAGCTAAAATACAGCAAAGACATAAGTATGCAAACATTTTAGTGCAATCAATTTCACATTTGCAAGCATAAAAGGCTGATATACGTTTGAGTTTCTCCTCGTTGCTCCTTGATAAAACACTGGAACACACTCCGAAATTCAATTGTAATCCACGTGAGGTAATTTTGTAATCCAAACAGGTAACATGTAATCCACATGGATAATAGAAAATAGCAGCAAATAGAGAACCCTTTTTGCAAAGGGGGCTCCCAAATAACCTGAGAAGGGGGGAAAAAGGAAAATAGGCGCACTTAGGCGCAACTGGGAATGGGGGGGGGGAGTCCTGACAAGCCAAGAGGGTCAAACGGGGGCAATACAAACTAAACAAAAAAACTGTCCATAGTGTGGCTCCCATAGGTCCTCTTGAAGTGTCCTTCAGACAGCCAGTAGTTGGGTTCCTCAGATGAGGGATATGAAGTCCTCCTCGCTTGAGCTTCTACTGAAGGACATCAGAGGACGCTCCTGCCTTTTGTAGGCCACGCTCGCTGCTGTGGTGGAACTCCACTGCCCTCTTCTTCCGGAAGTCGGACTTGACCGGGTCCGGGTGGTAGTCACGCTGGTGAGCGCTGCAGCCACTTGCGCTTTTCCGGATACTCCTGCCGGGACAGCAGGGGTAAGGACTTCTGGCTGCAGTGGTTCCAGCAAGGTTGCATCCAGGGGAAAAGCCCCAGCTCCCCTAGCTTCTGCTGGCTTCATCTTCCACGGTAGTTGGTATTGGTGGATCACCGTTAATTGGAATGTAAATGATGACGTTATTAGCTGACCCAGCTGAAAGGACTGTGATGGTGGTGGTGGCAGTCCAGGTATCAGAGGCTCCGGCTGTGGCTGTGGCTTTTCCCTGAACTAGAGGACATCATTTGGTGACTCCTGAAGGCAGCGCACGTGTCCTGGACCTGGTGGTTCATCCGGTTCCGATGTAGGTACCAGGGGCTTAGAATGTAGGGTAACCCCTGTAGCAAAGGGGCCTTTCAGTGATGCCATGGGGGTGTACTCCACCTGATCCCCCACATACAGGCTGTGATGAGGTTGGGGCAGGTACGGCCGTTTAACTGACCTGCGGCCCACGAAGTACTCCTTGCCGTCCTCGTCGTCCACCAAGAAGCCAGAGCCTCGCTCCACAGAAAACCACAGTACAGTTCCCTTTCTGCGCTCCAAATTAGGATCTCCCGGCCTAGGATGGTCCAGTACCTGGATCACCCAGTCCTCCACCGCATTCTTGTAGTCCCAGAGGGTCTGCATGTGGGCCGTTACCGATGCTGACACAATCGGATTCTGCCTTATGGAAGGTGTTGTAGATCTCCTCCTGGGCGGCGAAGTGGACGCCCCAGCACCAGCAACAGCAGCTGCAACAGCCGCCTCATGACGAACCGCCTCACGATACGCAGCAACCTCAGCAGCTGGTAAGGAGAATAAGGGCACTGAAGCTGCATTTCTCGTCTTGAGTTCAGAGTGTGACAACCTGATGTCTAGAGCGGGCGGTGGTTTGGGGAACTCGTACCCAAAGACCATCTGGTTCCAGTTCGGGCGCAGCTCTTTAGCCATGCTTGCTACAAGCTCAGTGTTCAGCGGTCTGAATTGGTTCAGAGGAGTACTGAGGGAGGAGTCTTCACTCCCTATACGTGCAAATAGTTAGATCCCGGTGGGCGGGGCTGTTTTTTTCCAGTTCTGAGGGGGGCGTATCTTCACTTTCCCACTCTTGCGGGGGCATATCATAATTTTTCCGCTTCACGAAGAATGCGTACGTTTCGTACGTAGCCTACATATCGTACGTATCGTTAGTGTTCAAAATTTTACGAAAATTTACAAATAATATGAAGCAAATCCGAAAAAATCCAGAAAATTTGTAAGATTCGATACAAATCTACGAAGCAGCGAATAGATTCGCTCATCTCTAGTGAAGATATATATTTGCAAAAAAGGATATTGCTTAGGCTGGTTTATCTCTGATTGAAAGGCTGCAGACATTTTCCTCTACTTTTGTATCAGCAATAGGAACCATCCTTCTAAATGCTGCTGTTCACCTTAGCCCTCACCCTCATCTAGTGTCCTGCTGAACAAGAGGGGGCTGGGAAGAGGTGTGTCATCCCCCATTTTTCTGCCAGTAGCTAGCAGAAAGTTTAATGGAATTACATACATGTCTTTTTCATGGAACTATGGAGCTAGTTTTTACCTATATTTATTGTTTCCAGTACACTGTATATAACTCGTAGACAGTACGTTCCAAAACTCCAGTATCCATGTCATTTCCTATCACAGATCACTTCTTACCGTTATGTTGGCGGCCTGGGTGTTGCTCCAGAATCCTTAATGCTTCTGGTGCTCTCCAGCAATCCAGTCCTGCTGGCCCTCCTCTACCCTCCAGCAGTGGGCACAGCTACCAGAGTCTACTTGTCCATCTTCTGTTACAGGCCATGGTCTGCATTTGCCAGCAGTGCTTTCTTGTCTGCCCGGCTCTTAAAGGGCCAGCAAGCGCTTTTCCTAGCCTATGGCTCACCACCTCTGCATAAGTAAGGCACCTTACCCTTTGGGAGTTTAGCCTGAGCAATAGGTTGGTCTAGCTTGCTAGTCCCTGTGAAGGTGTGGTGTTCTATTTGTCTGCCTATGTACTGACCTCTGCCTTATTCCTTACTCTGATTTTCCACTACCTGACCTGAGCGCTTCTTGATTACCATATTGACCCTTTGCTGCCTACCGTTACCTTCACGCTGTTTTATAGCTTTTCATGTTCACTGCTGTGACCCCAGCCTGTTACAAACTTTGAGTTTTGGCTGATCCCCCGGTGCTCGGCATGGGTCAGCTATCAACCAAACCAGGACTATTCCAAGAGGTAGCCTAATGGTTTTTCCCCTCCAGTGAGGTCCAGATCTCTGTAAAGGGGTTAAAGGGTGAATACCAGGGGACTGCCAGAATTAGCCCAATGTCAAACCTGTTGTTTGAGACAGTTGTTCCACACCCAGTGCCATTACACCCATTGACTATAACAATTGTTTCCAGCATTTTACCTGTCTTCTACACATTTAGTTTTTATCTCCATTACCCTTACATTCTGACCTTTACTGTAATTGAGCCAACCTTCTTCTAGTTCCCTAACAGAAAACCAAAGCAGGGCAAGTGAATGATTTCTCCTATCTTACTAGACGTCCATTATAATTAGTAGAATATGTTTAAAGGGAACCTGTCACCATGAAAATACAAAATAATCCACAGGTAGCGTGTTATTGAGCATAAGGAGCTAAGCAGACTGATATATTGTTTTGTGGGAAAAGATTCAGTAAAACTAGTATTTTATTCATGCACATCCCTGCCCACTCTGGGCTTTGGAGGCAAGGAGGAGGTCCTATCATTGATTGACAGCTATCTCTATATATAGTCATAGAGGGAACGCTTTCAATCACTGATAGGACCGCCTCCTGGACTTCAAAGCCCAGAATGAGCAAGAATAAAAATGAAGTACCAGTTTTATTGAATCTTTTCCCATGAAACTATATATCAATCTGCTCAGCTCCTCCTGCTCTATCACAGGCTGCCTGCAGCTTAGACACCAAGTTCAACCTGACAGGATCCCTTTAATGTAAGCTACGATAACTGATGGAGACAGAGGCGGACTATGCTTGGGTGGTCCTCTGGGCATTGGCACACCCGGAAATTTCCCTGTAGGGTTTATGGCCAGTCTGGCCATGGATGGAGAACAATGGGGCTGCTGTAATTACTAGTGCAACGAAACAGAAAACCCACATCCTACACATCTTATAACATTTTTGTTTGCATTTATTTTGATCAAAAGATGACAAGTAGTTTATTTTGTGTCTATCTATGATTGCTCACGGTTACAAGAGCACTGAGTTCATAAAAATATAACTGTTATATACAGTATAGTTGTTATATTGATGCAGTGGTCTAATAAAAATATCACAACAGGAAAATAATATGCTGTCCTTGAAATAGTGCTACCTGCGTTTAATAGCATCTGAACCATTCTCTGCTTTTAGAATTTATAGGTTTTTGCTTTGCTTCAACGTTTCCCATAAAAGTCTTTTGCCTAATATTTTATATGATCGCATGTGATCCTGACCAAGCCATAACATTTTATGCCATTAACAATGTCCCATAAGTAGGGCTAGACCTGCTGTAGCTGTAATAAACTGGAAAATATCATAAATCCACATGGGTGAAAAATAATTTACTCTTTTCAGTTGTGGGTAACAAGATAGTAAGTGAAGATCAATGTTCCTGCTTATCACCTAACATGGGACTAGTTCTCGTTTTATCTTTCATATTAGGATGAGCCTGACCTGACGCAGAAAGTCTCTATGAAATCTATAATGGTTATGCATGAAATAACATAATGGCCCACATTTACTAATGCCGTCCTTAAAGAGGACATGTCACCTCTTCTGACATGTCTGTTTTAGTAACTACTTGCATTCCCCGAAGTTTAGGAAAAATTAGTTTTGCAACAAATCCAAATTTCCACGTGCTTTGTGGTAATGAATTGTTTTTTTTTCCTAAAATGGCGGCTACATGTGATGCAAAGTGAAAGTAAGAAGCCTGGGAATGCGATATGACCCATAATTCCATGCAGACAGCCAATCGACAATCCCTGTGATGTCACAGCTCTTTAAAAGCTTCATCCCACGCGGTCTCCGTGAGTTTAAGAAAGCCTTTAATTGTAGAATATTGGATAGGGAGAGTGCAGGGACAGTGAAGAGATAGTGTAGGTAGATCATAGTGATAGGTTTCAGACACTGTAGGGAGAGTATAGGGAGACTGCAGGGACAGTGAAGAGATATTGCAGGGACTGTAATCTGAAGCTAGAGGGATCCAAAGGAGACAGCACAGTTTGCATCAATCCCTGTGTAGGGCACAGTGCAATCTAATTGAATGGTGTTCACCTTGTTTAAAGGGAGTCTGTCACCACAATTTGACCTTATACACTGCTTACATAGCGCTGTAGCATAAATATACATGATTCAAATAGTACCTTTGTACTTTTGTTCTGACATTCACCAGCAGCAAAAAAGCAGTTTTACTCATATGTAAATGAGGGCTCGCAAGTGCCCAGGAGCGGCGTTTGGGCTGTAAGTGCCCAGGCCGCTCTGCCTTCTTCTCAGATAACTCCTCCACTGCCACTTGCTTGGCCCACCCTGTAAGCCCCCTGCGTCATCCAGGGTACAGGTCTTGGGGCCTGTTATAAAAGTGATTAGAATCCCAAAAGTTTAAGTCCCTTAGTGGGACAAAAATAAAAAGCAAAAAAAAAGTTTAAAAAAGGGTTTTATAAAAATAAACGTTGCACGTTAAAAAAAGCTCCCCTTCCCCCCTCATCAAGTCATTTACTATAGAAAAAAAAGACTCAGACTTATTAGGTATTGGTGCTTCTGTAACAACCAGCTCTATTAAAACGGTAAATGGTACCAGAACCTATTTTTGGTCACATTGCCTCACAAAAAGCATAATATCATGCATTCAAAAACTTTTATGTACCCCAAAATGGTACCAATGAAAATGTCAACTCATCCTGCAAAAAACAGTCCTCACACAAGACCATTGCCAGAAAAATTTAATAAAAAATGGCTCTCAGAAAATAGCAACAAAAAAACATGAATTTTCTTCTAAAATGCTTGTATTGTATAAAATTGAAAACAAAAAAATATCCAGGTCCCCTAAGAACCCTTAAACATGTTTTAAAAGTTTAAAAAAATCTTACCTACTGGATTTAAAAATGAAGATGACTTAGCTGCCCATGCCGTAGGCACTAATGCAACCCCATACCATCAGAGATGCTAGCTTTTCAACTGTGAACTGACAACAAGCTGGATGGTTCCTCTCCTCTTGAGTCTTCAGGACATGGCATCTGTACTTTCCAAAATAAAAATAAAAATTTAGTTCATCTAAAGGATTTAAAAGATAAATACACAGCCTAATAAGATCAAATTAAAGTGGTGTGTGTTCAACCAGTACACAAGGGTAAAAAAAGATTGGTAAAAACAGAATGGTCTTACCAGGTCCAGTGGGTTTTAGAGACCGTATTCATGAAGTCGTCTGGAAAAAGTCAGGGTCAGATCATATGGCTGCCCCTAGTTATCCCTAAATACCTAGACCTGTTCTAGTTGTCCAGGTGGGTGGTATAGCCACAATGTATTCCTACCAGCTAACTAAAGAATAGCCCTAAATCTGGTCTTAAAGGTACTTGGTAATCTCATGTATATTTATTGGTCCATCAGAATAGCTGGATCAGGTAAGTAATTGTCCCAAGTACATGTTCCAATGCATTTCATCTGAACTGTGATTTTCAGCCTCCTCAGGGGACCCTATGACCCCAGGTAAGTACAGCGTATGGCTCTGTGCTATACCAGTAGAAAACAGGGGCACCTCAGACAGGCAGCCAAATAATTTCAATAAAAACTACAGATCACCCTGCAAAAAATGACAGCTCCATAGATTTTGGGGATCAGAACTAGGCAATGCAAAGAAAAATATATTATTTCCAAAGTTTTTAATTTTTTTTAGTATTAAAACACAAGAAAAAGTATAAAAATGGAGTATCGTTGTAATCATACTGAACCATAGAATGAAGCTGTGAGTTTTACCACAAAGGGAATGCCGTAAAAACAGAACACATAAAACTGTGGTGGAATTGTTTTTTTTTTCCAATTCCAATATATTTCGCTGATAGGCACTATGACTTAGACCTGTCCGCACACAGTCCATGTGTACCCTTTCCATGTGAATTGTGAATTCTTGTCGTTTTCATTGGCGTTATGTCGGTAGGTCACTTGTGTCGTCATTTGGTGCAGACAACTCCACTCAATCATGCCTACTTTCAAGCCGAAAAAATAACAGGCCAGCACAGGAGTATACCCAGGGCCGTATTAGCAACTTAGGAATTTTTTTCTTTTATTTCCCCCGGGGGGGGGGGTTGTGCTGTCGGGTGGCGCAGGGTATCGGCGACGTGAACGGGTGGAAGGGCGTCACCGGCGCCGTGCTGTCCCTCTCGGCTCCCTGTACTGCTGCAGTCTGCCGCCCGGCACCCACTAAGGACTGGATCACTCCTCCCTCTCCAGTAGCTGCCTCTTCATTGGAGCAGGCTCACATCTTTCTGTTGCTTGCTCCAATGAAGTCCAGCGTCACGCCGCCGCCGTTCTCGTGCCAGGAAGTGAAGAGAGGACCGGGCTGGAGAACACAGCAGAGCGCCACACTGTCACGTCAGGTAAATTTACAATGTGATTTGATGCTGGGGGAGTGGGTGTCTAAGGTTAGATAGAGTAGTAATTAGATAGGGGGGTTGATTAGATGGGGTGGATTAGGTTGGATGGGGGGTGGGGGGGTACAGACTGAGGGTAGTTGGATGTATGGGGATGGTGGGGTAGTTGGGCGGGGTTAATTGGCTTGGCAGAGGACCATTTTCAGTATCCAGGCGGTTGGGGGGGAGGATAGGTCACTATAATAAGTCCAGGAGGAGGCTACTATGGGGGGGTGGGGTAACAAGGCTACTATGGGGTTGGGGGGCTACTGAGGAGAGGCTACTATGCTAGTGTGGGGGGAGGAGGCTACTATGGGGGGTGAGGGGGCTACTATGGGGGGGTGGGGTAACGAGGAGAGGCTACTATGAGGTGGGGGGTGAGAAGAGGCTACTATGGGGGGTACATAGGGTCGACTAAAGTGCATAGGGTCAGGTTTTGCTGGGGGGTGGTGGCGCGGCTGAAATTTGGGGGCGTGGGGGAGTGGGTCGCGTGGGTGGGGGAGGCGTCATCACAGAGAGTGCCTAGGGCAGCATGAACCCTAAATATGGCCCTGGGTGTACCTAGCCTTTCTGCTGCCAGAGGCGAAAACTGAAATGGCGCCACCCCCAATGGCAATTTCTTAACCTAACTCCTTCCCTTCATCCCATAGCCCCTCTCTTGCCCCTAACTGGTGCTGCCTGAGGCGATCTTCCTCACCTGGCCTGATTGGTGGTGCACCCCTGGGCCAGCATGGTCCACAGTCATTCTTTTTGGCATAAATAAAAGGGAATTCCGCATTGGTGTTTGTCACCCAATACCCAAAAAGATGTGACCAACCAGCACTGGGCCACTTCTTTCAAAAAGAGTCCAATAGCATCCAGATGGTACGCACTGAAGAAAATGAAAATTAAAGGGGTACATCTGCCAACGTGGACTTGACTAAATCAGCAAATAAGCAAAAATGCAAAAAAGCAGCACACTCCAAAGTGTAAAAATATATCAAAATATGTGTGATCGCTGGGTGAATAAAAGATATTTTGATATTTTTTTACATATTGGAATGTCCTTTTTTTGCTGTATATATGTATTGTATGTACACATGCTCTCAGACATTAGGTTTTGCATCCAGTTTGTTTTGTAGCGTTATGCCTCTGTTCCTTCATTTCAGACATTTCTGTAACAGATGGTTTTGTTCCTGTGAATTAATGTGCACAAAGCATAGGGAAACATGAACTTATTAGAATTCAACAGATTGTTTTAGGACATTTAACAATCTGAGTATGCAACAAGCATAGAGCAACATCTGATTTTCATTTAACACAACCAGATAGCAGATAGTGCCTTAATTAATTAATGCATGTGCCTGCATTGTCTCTGACTGTTTCTCTGGAGGCAATTGAACAGATTACAGATGATCAGACGTGACCCATGGAAAGGCGAACTTGGCGATTCTCAGCCTTGTAAAATGTAAAGGATTTCATACATAGAGATGGTCCAGAGATTTGTAAACTACAACATCCGTCTTGCTTTTTAAGTGATGATTCACCTTTCCATAGAGAGATTTGGCTTTACAGAAAATCCAGTTTATGAAGAAAAGGAGGATTAGATCCTGGCACAAGGTAGAGGGGAATCATTCCCATATATTTCCTTCTATAATGTTTGCCCATGGATCAAGATGTTTCTGATGAGTAAAAAAGACACAAGGATTCCTTGGAAGAGATGTAAATCCAGAACCGGATGATAGTTTTTGGATTGCACGACTAGGGGCAGGTCTAGACATGCTGTATGTGCAACTTGTTCAGCTGCAAAGAAGTCCTAATGGCTGGTGGGCTCACTGCAACTAAAATTATAGTGGTTCCCAGGGGCGGACTGGGAACTTAAAGTGGCTCTGGAAAAAATACTAAAAGTGGCTCAGTTTTTTAGCTGGGTCCAAATTGATGGAAGGCAGGGCCAACAATACCATATTTTGGCACATTTTACCACCCCAACAGAGCCAAATACCAAGTCCATCATAAAATACTGCCAGCAGCACAAAATACATCCCCAAAAACTTCCACTGGCTGGCTGTGAAGAGGACCCAGGCAGCCCCCTGGACATCGGTCCACTGGGAAATTTCCTATGGCTAATGCGCCCCTGGTGGTTCCTTCTATCAGATCTCATGTAAGGTGCTACAGTGTCACACGTGAGTTTTAGTCAGGTAAGCTACTGTGACATCACAAGTGGGTTTGAGTAAGATCAAATAAAGTTGTGACACCACAAATACTGTAGGTTTCAGCCAGGTAATCTACTGTGACATCACAAGTACGTGTCATTGAGGTAAGTTACTGTGGCAGCACTAGTTTGTTTTAGTAAACTTAGAAAAACTATTATGACATCACAAGTGGCTTCATTCTGGTAAGCTGCTGTTACATCATATTTGTATGCCCAGTCAGGTTTCTTACTGTGACCTCACTAGTGGGCTTTAGTCAAGTAAGCTACTGTGACATCACAAGTGGGTGTCAGTAAGATCAAACTATTGTGACATCACAAATGGGTTTCAGCCAGGTAATCCACTGTGACATACACCATATATATGCAATACACATAAATACACCATATACATAGTACACATACATAAATACACCATATATACGCTACACACATATACCACCCAACTAAGGAGCTAAACTATCAATGGTGCGCAAAGCAATGGAAGTGAACATCTCCAGCTGCCCTGCCGCCTCCAGAGCATCGGATTGGGACTCAGCCAGTAACACGGTTCTCCAATCCAGCTATAATTTTAACAACCGGATCTGGAGAACTGGAGGGAACTGGCTAAATCCCATGCCTGGACATCACAGTGTGTTTCACTCAAGTAACTGCTGTGACATAACAAATGTTTCAGTCTGATAAGAGACTGTGACATCACAAGTGGGTGTTAGTCAAGAGACACCTATGATATTATAGCATGTGGAGTGACAAGGAACTTGAGGGTCTTTTTCCCAGCTTCACACATGCAGAGAAAAATATGTTTTACAGGTTCATTTATGTAAATCAGTTGCTGATTAATCAGTATTCGTGTGCTGTGGTAGAGGCAGAGAGAACTGCTTGAAACAGTGTCTCTTTCTTGAAGCTGACAATGTGAAATAAAGATCACTGGAGACATTTAAGAGTTTACCTCATCTGAGACGTTGGTAGCATATCTCTAGAATATTCCACTAGTGTCAGATAGGTTCAGTTCCCACCTGTGGGATCTGCACCTGTCTCCAGAATGGGACTGGTAAAGTGAACAGAGGACAGCTGCGCATGTGTGGCTACCCTCCATTCATTTCTATGGGACTGTTAAAAATAGCCAAACGCTGGAATCTCATAGAAGTGGATGAAGTGGTGGCAGCGTTTGCGTGGTGCACTCTCCATTCACTTCAATAGGATTTCGTAAAACAGCCGAGTATGCTAACTTGGCTATTTTTGGAAATCCCGTAGAAATTAATGGAGAGCACGCTGCGGATGCACTGTGCACTCTCCGTAATTTTCAGGGGCCCATTCTGAAGATAGATGAGGGTTCCAAAGGTAGGACCTGCACCTATCTGACACTGGTGGCATATCCTATCAATATCTCAGATGAGAAAACCCTTGTCGCTAAGTGCATAGCATTTTGCACTTTTACAGTAATGTGTTTGTCACCTTAGAAATCAAATAGTGAATTAGCCAAATATATTGTCTCCACATTTCAGAGCGTTATGATAATCTGGCAATCTGCTCCTGGATTTTTTCCATGAGGACTATCTATTCTATTTTGACAGTGTAGCCAACAAGCTTACAACACTTTAAACCAATCATTTCCAGTTTCCAACAGATTGTAATTAGTTATAGATTTGGATGAAATATTTGTTGAAATTTGGACATATTTGCAAGTATTAAGAAAAGTAGAGGAATGGAAAAGTAACATTATATAGTAAATTTAGAGGTTTGTTGTTGTTTTTATATTTTACAGTATTTTCTGAAGGAATGTATCGAATATGTTTCTATTTGGGTTTTTTTTCTTGTTTCTTTCCTCAGAAAAAAAGTTTGCTTTTATAAGACCTCATTAAAAAGTTTCTGCAGCAGAAAACTTTCAATGTCTTTCTGAGCGTATAGAGAACTTTTATGTTTGCCCTTCACTAACCCTCTATGACAGTTCCATACAGGGAATTTTCTATACTCAACATAAACATTGGAGAGGAGATAATGATTTCTATTCAAAAAGCTTGAATGCATTTTTAAAGGGCTAGGAAGCCTAGTTAGAAATGATGGCACAAATAAACAGAAGAGAACTGGGTACTGTGCTATTATGCCATTCTAATGATGGCGTGGAAATATTTATATTTTTCACAAAAATGTAATTTACAAAAAAAATTGCTAATCCTATTATTAATTAATTAATCTTCTAATTTATTAATTAATCTTCTTCACAAAATAGAACTAACATAGAGCAAAGCTGAGGAACAATGGCTACATACTATGGTATAAGCACTTTATGGGATCCTTGAACAGATTTAATGGATGGTGATAGCTGCCTTACATCTGGTGCCATTAGAAGTAGATCTTGTTAAGCGCTGATTTGCATTCTGTTCTTCCCAGAAATCCAGAGGAGCATTGTCTGACCTATAAGTCTCCTCACTCCAATTAAGACCCAAAAAAATGTTTGGCAAGAAACATGTCAACAAAAAAAGGAGAAAATGTACTCAGGTCATGAAAATGGGGATCAAAAGCATTGTTAAAGATGTTAGGGGTCCGAAATGAACTTCGGGGGACTTTTATTAAAACTGGCAATTTAGTTGCCGGTCTTAGTCCCTCTGCACTGCCAATGCACAAATGTTATGTGGAGCGTACAACAGAAGGATTATAGCCAAGATATCTCCTTAAATCACAGTGCATTAAAACATAACTTTTATTAGTATTTTTAAAAAACCATATATTCCCCAAAAAGGTTTAAAATTTGCTGGCACACTAGGAGTTTTTTGGTGTAATGATATTCTTACTGTATATAGGATTTGTGTTTCGCAATTTGAAATTGCAGCCAGATATTTGTTAGATGTTTCAGAGGAGTTTGCTAACAAGTAGGTGCTGTTATTTTCATAACAGTGCGCTACGTTTTATATACAATGTCTTGTATTTATCTATTTATCTGGGCTACAGTACAGGGCATTTGCCCCCTTGGTCATTATAGGCAGCAGGACATATGGTGGTAGCTTCACTTATTTACCATACTTATTCTGCTTTAAGTTAGTATTCTGTGTAGCAACTGTCATATTGCTAATGTGCTTAGGTAGCCACAGGTGCAGCATCTCTTATGTTTCTGACTCGGGCTCACTCACTATTTGTGGGAGAGCCGGTCAATATGGCCTCAGTATATAGTGCTTGGTTTTAACCGTGCATCCTTCATTCAATCACTCATCACATCCACACACACATTATGGTTTGCTCCACTACTATCCTAGGTGATAACTAAAAAGGGTGGCTGTAGTCCGCACTGTCTCTGAGCGCACTAACTAGTTAAAACCTCAGCATTCAACCCCCCCTACCGACATGTTTTGCCACCATATGCAGCTTTGTAAAGGGTAGTGGGGTTAGTAGGTCACCAACAAACTCCTAGTCCATTTCTTTTTGAGGAACCTTTTTGGGGAATAGTCTCCCACCCCCTGCACAAGTCACACATAACACAGTAGACTTACTGCACTACATATAGATAAGCCGTGTACAGCACCTCAACCAGCCTATGTTTATATAGAAAACTGGGTTGAATATTTAAGAAACCCCCCAGTTTATTATTATAGACACATTCATGTGGCTGAGATGACTTATCTGTACAGAGGCAAGACAGCCAGTGTCCTCCTTGCCTTCTCAAAATCGCTGCAGGGACCCCCATATTCAATCATCTTGTAGCATCTTGCTGCTGAGTGAGCAGGTAATATTTGAAAGTATCTGTATGGTGGGCCCCCAAGATAAATTTTACTGGTGGGCCCTAGACAGCCCAGTCCTATATTGAATATATTCCCAAAACATTACAGGGTACTCCGTTTCTGTTTTGGTCAAAGTTATGTGGAGGTGCAGGCCTCTACATAACTTTTGCGCTTCCTCTAGGAGCCTGTGCGACATACTAAAATCTACGTCAGCTCCCTTGCTGGGATAGATCTAAGTCATTTTCCACACCAAAAACTGGCGTGGAAAATGATAAATCAGATGGGCCTGCTGGCTCGCCCTCTTCCCCACCCACACCACTCCCCCTTTTCTCAGTTCTCTTGAAAAGTGGTGTGAGCAGCAAAAAACATTGCAACAAAATCTGCAACATTAATGTCTGGCCAGCTGAGTATGAGTAGTTGGCGCAATGAACAGGTAGCATCAAACATTTTCCATATACATAATACCTAAAAGCTATGCTTTTAATGCTTCAGTGTTTTAAAGGGAATGTGTCACCAGAAGATGATCTATTCTTTATATCGCATTTTTATGCTAACATATTTAAAAATAACAAAAACATCTTATGCAGTTTTCACGCTGTCGACTAGACCTAATAGTATGTTGAGACTTCCTGTTCTGTGCAGGCAACTTTTCAGTATCCATCTCATTATTTACACTGGCAGGACTACAATGACAGATATCACAGGATCCACCAATCAAAATAGGTTATATCACAGCTACTCACTCCTGACCTCTGCACAGATCATGTCTAGCAAAATCTCCGATAGTCAATGAAGTTTCCTCCAGTCCATTGTGTCTATGGCCCATGTGGTTGCATCAAAGAACAGGATGTCTTGACACATTTTAGGCTTAATGGCCACACAGTGAACACTACATGATTTTAGGATTATTTTTTAAATGCAGTGACATGGAAATAAAAAAACAAATTACTAAAAATTCTAAAAATAAACGTTAAACATAAAAACTTGATTTAAACAATAGGTCATTTTCTGATGATGCCTTCCCTTTAATCATGACTAAATACAGTATGTGTAACGTACCACATACATTACATTTTCAGAAATGGAACAAAGTCTTAGGTGTGGTCTCACAGACAAAAGACGATAAAACTTGCAGATGTTCCAACTTCCAAGTTAAGCTATTTCTAGTGCTAGAAAAATATCTCTAATTTCTGAAAGAAAAATATTTAGTAATACAGCACAGCAGAAACATTGTGTGCTGAGCCAGCGACCTCCTGCAACTTTAACTTTATACTGTAAGATGTGTTATCTAAACCACTATATATAAATGCTGTACAGCAAAATCCTCAATGAGATAGAAGTGTGAAAGATATAGGTTTGCAGACAACTTTTGTGCATATCAAAGACCTGTATGAAATCCTCACTTGGAGTTTTCTCCAAATTAAAAAATGTTTTAAAAGGGATGTCCAGGCTTTTTTTTTCCTCCAGAAAAAGCACCACCATTGTCCATTGACTGTGTCGGGTCTTGTAGCCCATTCACTTAAAGGGAGTCTGTCACCTGTTTTTCACCTACATAACTAAGAGCACTGCCCCACAGATGATTGCAGACACATCCCAGACATACCTGTGTGCACTGTGTGTCTGTATTACATGTCCAGGAAAAGCACTTTTATTCTGCTGGAAAACAGCTCCCAAGTGCCCAGGTGAAAGTGACTTCTACAGAGGTGCCAGATAATTTATCAGGCAATTCCTTGAGGTCTTTTGGCAGGCATTAAAAATATTGTAAAACTACAGTGGTGTAGGATGGTTTGTATCACTGTGAAAGCTGAAGTTAATTCACTCTAAATGTCCTAATGAAATGATATGCCAAGTGGAGCTAGGGAAGGGAGTGAAGGCACTAAGCGATTCTTCCTGGCCAGGGTATTTACAGTAAATGCAGGGCTAGGCAAAAGAACTTCTTTACCCCAAGTGAAACAAAGCCTTTATAGCTCTGTAAGGCTTCTTTCACACTAGCATCAAAGCAATCCAGCTAGCTGTTCCGGCAGATGAAGATTCTGCTGGAGTTCTCTGGATCTGCCCTAACAGGAAGCGCTGGGTCCCATGAAGGATAATGGGAACCGGTGGGTATCTGCCCATTCCCCAGCATTTATGCCGGAATTCAGTAAGACAAAAACTGTTGAGCGCTGCAATATTTGTCCAGACAAATCCCGTCATAAATGCCATTCAAGCAGAATCCCATTATAGTCAATGCAGCAAGCAGCACTATCCGGCTATCCTAGATCCAGAGAACAGCCTGCCTGATTGCTTTAACGCTAGAGTAAGGCTACTTTCACACTAGCATTTTTAAATTCCGGTATTGAGTTCCGTTATAGGAAAAAACGCTTCCGTTTTGTCCCCATTCATTGTCAATGGGAACAAAACTGAACTGAAGACAATGGAATGCTCCTGAAAGTATTCCGTTCCGTCTTCAGACCGGAGAACAAACCGCAGCATGCTGCGGTTTTCTCTCCGGTCCAGGCATCCGCACCAAGACGGATCCGAAATGACCCCTAATGCAATTCAATGGGGACGGATCCGCCCTCCATTGACTTTCAATGGAGTTCAGGACGGATCCGTCACCACAGACAGACAGACAGACAGACATACATACACACAAACACATACATACTTACATACTCCAGGCAGGCAGGCCGCACGTCTTCATGCCCAGGAGGCGCGCCGCTATGACGATTCCCTACAGCGCCCAGCAGAGGGCGCTGTGGGGAATCGTCATAGCTGCGCGCCTCCTGGGCGTGAAGACGTGCGGCCTGCCTGCCTGGAGTATGTAAGTATGTATGTGTTTGTGTGTATGTGTATATGTGTGTATGTCTGTATATGATACTGTGTGACATGTGTGGGGCCGGAACGCGGTTCCGGCTCCACACATGTCCCTGCGGCAGACCGGATCCGACGGCACCCTTCACCTGCCGGATCCGGACTGCCGCTAGTTTGAAAGAGGCCTAAGACTAGCTTTACATTGCGCCAGTTTAGTGCTGGTTACTGACAACTATTGTGCCAAATTGATAGAGAACCATAGACAATTGTCTTAGTTGAAGCGGGATGAATTCTGTACAGCAGGGCTGTATAATCATGCATTACTGTACAATAAAAATCAATAACAATAAACCACTGTGCGCCACTGCTGCATTCAAGCTGCAGCACATTTGTATCACTTCAGTAATGCGAAAAAATGTAGCCTGGATCTTAATAAAATGTGATAGTATATTAAAGATCATTACATGATGTATAATTTACCATCTGAAATTACTTGTTACGTATTGTGTCATGTTGCAGTCCTACTGATTGCAATTAAAATAAAAAATATAAATTATTAACATTACTCATAGTGTCTCAGCATGCCGAAAACACCCAATAATCATTCTCCTTCACTAAGATCTTATAGTTTGCACAGAGCCATTCACAAAGCATTCAGGTTTGATACTATTGTAACTCAGTCAAAGGAGCTTTAAAGCCTTTTGTGCCAATCTATTCCAATAATATCTGACAACTGTTTTAATATTGGCAATTTGCTCATGAAGTCGTTACAACTTGGTAAGTTATGCATCACCAAGGTGAAGAGTCAAGTAGAAAAAAGTGATGCTGCTGACAGCAAGACTAAAATGACCACGGTTGTATCTTGTGTAGTCACCCTTTATTCCAATTATCCTAGGCACATTATACGAACCAAAAAAAATGTTAGAGCAATATTACATTTATTGCATCATTGGTAAGTGATGTATGGGTGAAAAAATGAAAAGGCTTGAAGTGTAGCCAAGGTTTTTTATCAGTCCAATGCATCTAGAATGAAAAAAGAAACAATTTTGAAAACAATCTTCATTAAGAAATCTTCTACCATTTCATGTCTACAGCTACTCTGCAGACATACAGTGGAGGAAATAAGTATTTGATCCCCCACTGACTTTTAAAGTTTTAATACTAAAAAATAAATGAAACGTCTCATAATTTTATGCCAGCTTTATTTTAACAGTGCCACATAGAATATCAAAAGAAAAACGGAGAAAATTACATGAAATGAGAAATAAAAAAAATTTTCATTTCTTTGAGGGAAATAAGTATTTGATTCCCTAGGAAAACATCATTTAATACTTGGTGGCAAAACCCTTGCTGGCAAGCACAGCAGTCAGATGTTTCTTATAGTTTTTTTATAAGGTTTGCACACACTTCAGGAGTAATTTTGGCCCACTCCTCTCTGCAAATCATCTCCATATCCTTAAGGTTTTGAGGCATGCATTTGGAAACGCGAAGCTTCAGCTCTCTCCATAGATTTTCGATGGGATTGAGGTCAGGAGACTGGCTAGGCCATTCCATGACCTTGATATGCTTCTTATGGAGCCACTCCTTTGTTTCCTTGGCTATATGTTTTGGGTCGTTGTCGTGCTGAAAGATCCATCCATGACCCATTTTCAGTGCCCTGGCAGAGGCAAGGAGGTTGTCACCCAGGATTTTGCGATACATGGCCCCGTTCATCTTCCCGTCAATGCGGTGAAGTTGGCCTGTGCCCTTAGAAGAAAAACACCCCCAAAACATAATACTTCCACCACCATGCTTGACGGTGGGGATGGTATTCTTAGGGTCATATTCTGTATTTTTCTTCCTCCAAACACGTCGAGTTGAGTTGAGGCCAAAGAGCTCAATTTTGGTCTCATCTGACCACAGCACCTTCTCCCAGTCTCTCTCGGAGTCATTAATATGTTCATTGGCAAACTTGAGGCAGGCCTGGACGTGAGCCTTCTTGAGCAGAGGAACCTTGCGTGCACTGCAGGATTTTAAACCATTACGTCTCAGTGTATTACCAATGGTTTTTTTGGAGACTGTGGTCCCAGCTGCCTTGAGATCATTACTCAGCTCCTCCCGTGTAGTTCTTGGCTGAGTTTTAGCCTTTCTCATGATCAATGAGACTCCACGAGGTGATATCTTGCATGGAGCTCCAGGCCTGGGTTGATTGACAGTAATGTTGTACTTCTTCCACTTCTGAATAATTGCACCAACAGTTGTCACCTTCTCATCCAGCTTCTTACTTATGGCTTTGTAGCCCATTCCAGCCTTCTGTAGGTCAACAATTTTGTCCCTGACATCTTTAGACAGCTCTTTAGTCTTGCCCATGGTGGAGATGTTGGAGTGTCACTGAGACTGTTGGCAGGTGGCCTTTTATACAGGTGACAATTTGCGACAGGTGTCTCTCATCCAGGTAACGACTTCACTGTGATTAGGGTGTGTCAGTGGTCTGTGGGAGCCAACATTAGTCATGGTTTTACTAGGGGATCAAATACTTATTTCCCTCAAAGAAATGCAAATTATTTTTTATTTCTCATTTCATGTAATTTTCTCCGTTTTTCTTTTGATATTCGATGTGGCACTGTTAAAATAAAGCTGGCATAATATTATGAGACGTTTCATTTATTTTTTAGTATTAAAACTTTTAAAGTCAGTGGGGGATCAAATACTTATTTCCTCCACTGTATGTGTTTCCTTGGCAACATACTACAAACAAACCCTGTGTAGTCTGAGCCTGCAGTCATACTCCCTTCCACCCGTTCTCAATTTCTTCCTAACATTTGCTAGATTACCATGAAGTAAGGGACAAATTGAAGAGAGCATGACTGCAGCATCAGACTACATTGCGTTTGTCTGTATGGGAATACTCTACAGTTTGTAAACTTTGTAAACTTTTGTAAACTACAGTAAGCTAAGACATAATGAAAAAGGAGATTTATGGGTAAATGTTTTGCAGAGTGAGGCTCTAGCACAGTACGGATCTGTTCCACTTTAAGCGCATATTTTGGTAAATACTCTCAGCATGTACATGAAAGGGGTTTCCAGGGTTGTCCTCAGCGAAAGGCCATCACTAGCTGATCAGCGGGGTCTGACATCCCGTTCCCCCGCTGATCAGTTGGTCTGTATAGAACTGTTGTCAGAAGTCAGCACCTTGAGCTACACAGCACTGTCGACATGGTAGTGACAAAGGAGAAGGACACGTGGGTAGGACTGCTGTAAACACAGAAGGTTCTGCCAATTGGATGTTCATCTGCTTGTGTTGTGCAAGAGGCACAACACTCAAAAGAGCCTGTTAAAGCCCACCAAGGACTGCAGCATATCAGAGTCTTCAGTCACTAGGAGGCCAAACATAGGAATAGCTAGTTGAAAAACAGGTAGAAGAAGAGTTCAGGGGGAGAGCTGTTTTAAAAGTATTTTATTGATATATGTCTAACTCATTTCTGGGCCGAACTGGCCAAATTCTGATTCAAATCAATGTGACAATGGGGCATTGATTTGAATCTGACAAAGGGACTCCATAGGACTCCCCATTCTCATGATCAGAAGGGGTCCCAGCACTAGGACCCCTAAGTGTCTAATAGTCATACTATAACCAGAATACCCCTTTAAGGACAAAGAAGATGCTAGTGAACATTGACCTGCAAGACTTTCCCTGGAAAGAGGGAAGAACTTAATCAAAATCATTCATAAAAATAGGATTCAGTCATTTGCAGGGATGTATAATGAGAAGAACTCCCATCCTCACCTATAGCCAAGTGTAGGTTCTCGTTCTTTGAGCAAAGGTTCCATTCCACACAGCAGAGCCACATTTGGCCATTACATCCAGCTAAATCTAGATGTCCAGGGTGTGAGCTGAAATTTCCTTGCAAGAAATGGCAGTTGTCCAGTTGGCAGCAGATAAAATATATGTCCCTTATTGACAATAAATAAGCTCAGCTGAGAGTATAAATAATATCGCCCAGAGGTCTGTTATTGCAGCATTTGCCAAAAAAACGGGTGTGTTGTGTGTTTCAGCAATTGTACTATGTTTTATTTTCGGGGATTTAATGGTACAAAAATAAAATTCAGCATGAAATAGCATGAAAGTGTCCAGGAGATCTGTATGTTCCACTTGAGTAGGACTCAATTAAAATAAGTAAAAGATTGTTACTGAATAAGAAATACCATCTATAAAATTCATCTAAAAATCAAAAGTGATATAATCAAATACATGAATGGGGCCAAAAAGTCTCAGTCCTAGGAATCCTGGATTTCTCTCCAGGTCTGGTACTGAAGGTGAGACAAAAACCAGAAGGTAAGCCTAGGCAGTTGTCATATTTCCCACACGCCCTGTTACGTAGTGTTGGGCTGAAGGGACGTAACTAGAAATGACTGGACCCGATAGCAAATGTTTTAATGCTGACCCCTTTCTTTCCCAGCTATATCCCTTCAACCCCCTCCTCCTGTTCAACCCTCACTGCTGTGGCTAGTCAACATCAAGTCATATAAAAAATATAGAAATATAATAACCAGCAGGGTTGGATTTTTGCAGTTTTGGTGTCGTGGCAACCTGGGAGTCATGCTGCAACCCCATTCATTTCTATGGCTGCACTGCAATACTGCAATCTTTGGTCATGCAGCAACTGTCACCCAAAAGATCACCATGTAACCCCAGCCCAACACACATGAACATTGCACTAAACAGAACTGTGTTGTGCACTGTTGCATCGGGCGGCCTCCCCCCAGGGCCCTATTCACACTGTAAGAGAATATTGCCTCCCAGGTGTAGGAATGCTGAGTGGTATATTTGTGGCCTAAAATGTCTCTTTATGGTGTGTCATAGTGCTCATACCTGGAGATGGCTGGACCCCAGGCTTTGGCTCCGGTCGCAATAAATAAGGGGAATAATTGAGGGGTGAAGGAATAAACAAGTCCAGACCTTGAGGTGAAATCCAACGCAGCTTTACATAGGTAGACTTGCATACAACAACAATCTTGTTCTCTGGCTCTGCAGTGCTGATAAGCTATCTGTAAACTTGGATTACTCCAAAAGGCTGCAGTTTTCTCCTTGGTCGGACTTGTATTGGGCCAGGGAACTACCTCCTGGCTTATGAGGCTTTATAAGTCGGTCTTTCTGACCAGCAGAGCTGAAGGTGCTCTGGCTGGCATGGGCACGTCCAGCAGAGACGTGCCCCTGCACACCTTCCCCTAGCAGGCGGTACTGCTGAACTGGTTCTAACTGGTCCCCACCCTTCCTGCAGGAAGTGGGACTAGCCTACTCCTCTCTAGAGGGGGGTCAGAATGGCATGGAAAGGTCCATTCTGAGAAACTACGGCTCTGCTTTGTTTGCTGCCACCTGCTGGTACACCAGGCACAATACATGTATAACAGTTACAAACATGATTAGGAATGCACAGTGTGTAGGATCTGGAATAACATGCATAGATCACATTCAAGTTAGCAAACATGGATAGAAGTAGGGTGTAGAAGTGTAACACCACTCTGGGGTGTTGCACTGTCATATATTAATATTGAAGCCTAGGGATCAGCAACCTTCAGTACTCCAGCAGCTTTAAAACTGCAACTTCATGTGCACTTCCTCGGCTGTCCTAGGATTCTGGGAGTTGTAGCTGCCGAAGGTTGCTGATCCCTGTTGTAGGCCATCAATACTGATCATGGGAGTCTGAACTCCAGGTCCACAACCAATCATCAAGGAGCTCCACGTTCTTGCTAGTCATGCACACTATTTTTTGTTTACACAGACACAATGGCTCCTCCATAAGATGGCTGTGCCAGACACTGCATCTTGTCCTTTTTAAGTATAGCCATATGTAGATGAAGGAAAGGAACGGAAAATTCATAGGAGCGCCATATTCCCTTTAGTGTGATAATTGGTGGGGGCACTGGACACCCAAAAATCAAACACTTATGGCCTAAATTCCAATGGGAATTGATATGTTGTGTACACAGCATGATGATACATTGAGGGACGCTGCAATGTAGAGAAAGCAGGGAAAGGGAGAGACGTTACCTGCAGTCCTGTGTACTCTGTGAGTACATATAATGTAAAAGATGAGATGTCACTTGCAGTGCTATGTAACACCACAGATAACACAGTGATCTCTCTGAGTACAGATAGGACGTTACCTGTGTAGTACCCCAGAGCGGGCACTACCTTTCCTACACCCTGCTACTATCTCTAATGGCTAACAAATAATGTCATCTGTATATTTATTTCCAGGTCCTTAAATATTGTGCCTTAATAGTATTGCTACTGTATGTAATTTATGTATTGTATTGAATGCACTGTGCCTGGTTATCCAGCAGGTTGCAGCGTATCTGGCAAAGAGAGATCTTTAGATAGAATGGAACTTACCATTCTATTTTCCCCTTTTAGGCAGAAGTGGGCTAGTCCTGCCAAAGGAGGGGTTGCATGAAGCTAGAGTGCAGTTGATAGAAGAATTGGAAAGAGACAAGACATAGCACAGTGAAGGGAGCACCCTCCCCCTCCTGCAGCAGGAGTCTTCTAGGGGAAGCAACTCATAGAGCACCACGACTCCTTGCAGTTCATAGGCTCAACTGCCAAAGGCACCCCATTAAAAGGTACCAGAACTGCCAGAAAGTCTAGTAACCAGACTGAAACCAGATATTAGCACAGCAGAGAAAGAGAAAGCAAGGTATTATAGTTTGCCTGCCAGTTTACCCTTAGCCTGCTGGAGCTAAGAGAAAGATCAAGTATTGTTTGGATGACACAAGTTTATTCAAGTAAAACCATTAAACTTCACCAAGTCTGGACTCGGTTTATTCTCCACCAACTTCAACTCTCTACTTTGAATGCTACTGAACCTAACCCTGGGGAGCGACGGTATGCAGTTAGGAGCACCGTTACACACAGAATTAATAAGGCCGCATCACCACTCAGTATTTCCTACACACTGAGACTCTGAGTGTTCCCTGGGGGTGCAGCACGTTGCATCTGCAGTCCTATGTAACAACACAGATAACACAATGATCTCTCTGAGTACAGACAGCAGATGTTACCTGCAGTCCTAGGTAACACCAAGGATAAGACTATGTTCACATCTCCATTATGAATTTCAACAGACTGTTACAGCCGGGTAATAGCCTGCTATAGTTTACTGTAACTGGCATATTCGGATAATGCCACACCCTGTCACTTCCCCCTTTACTACAATGGGATCCAATGGGAACCTGTCCACTTTCCAGCAGAAATGATGGCTTTTGCATGATCAAAAAGTGTATGCAGGACTTTTTGAAAGTCATGGAGATATAAACATAGCCTTAGACTGCAGGTAACCTCTACTATCTATACTCAGATCACTGTGTTATCTGTGGTATTACATAGGACTTTTTGCCACCATCACAGCCACCTGATACATCTATAATAATTAAATGGGTAGTTTGTTAAATAATCTACCCACTTCTTGTATGGAGGCATAGATAGGTTGAGATGCTGTACGGTGCATATGCAGTGGAGAGGTTTAGGGTGTCAATGCTACAGAGGTGACACCATGTGTTGCTGATCCCTGGAAGGGATAGTAAGCTGTGGTGCACCCCAATGGGAAATAAATCCAGAGAATCAGGGTCTGCAGGGAACCAGTGTGCTTCTTTATTGGAGGAACTGAAGTACAAAACAATACAGGTGAGGCACTGGGCTAGCTTCTCCAGTATTCTCCCTGACAGGAGGATGTTTGTGCTGAGCTACAGTATCTGTGCCTCTCTCTCTCAAAAGGCTGGCTTCCTGGCCAAAGGCTGGTGGCCCAGGGTCTGTGGCTCTGTCATCCGGCTGGTTCCCTGGTCCTGATAGTTCACCATGATAGTGTTACTCAACACCAAATAGCCATTGTACGTATGTGTACCCTTCAGGTCAAAGTCTTGTCACACTTGTAAGAAAGACATTAATCATTAGGGTTTTCTTTCTTATACGTTTTTCTTCTTTTTATGTTGTTTGTTGTGTTGCACTTAGCATTTTTAACATCCACCTAAATTATAACCATATGTGTAAACTATGTGGAAAATTACCTCTTCTATCATAATCTCACAATTCCTACTGTAAGATGGAATTTGAAGGGAAAATGAGTCTGAAAAATGTGTAATTAAATCATTTAAATATCTGCTCTTTCTATGCTTAGGAGTCATTTAGGTGTTCGTACTCAATGATTGACAGCCTTCTCTGTCAATAACTGATAAGACTGCCCACAGGACTCCTAAGTAGAGATGAGTGAAATTCTAATTGCTTCTTTTCTTTGCCATATTCAGACCCCTATAACTTTTTTGTAGTTATGTTTAGGGAGCTGTTTGAGCTGTTTGGGCTCATTTTTTGTGGATTGATCTGTACTTCGGTTGGATTTCTTGCGACTGCCGCGGTGATCCCATTCATCTCTATGGGATCCTCGCTACTCAGGGATCCTGGCTGCGACGGGTGTCGCACGACAACTGAGGCCGTGTAGCCCTAGCCTAATACTTGGGATTTTTTAAAAGAGTGTGGCTGAGAGTTCTTAAAATTTCATCCACTTTGATAGTTCTGTAATATGCTGCAGATTTACCTCATGGAAATTTGTGTAGGGAAACCCATATGCCTCTCGTGTGGACATTCTCCTAAAGAGATGCTATAGCTTTAGTCCTTGAGGAATCACATGTTGAGCGCAGATGACAGTACTTAAAGGTATATTTTCATTGTACACAATGGGAGCATATCGCTAGAATATGCCCCTATTGTCTGATAGGTGCGGCCCCGTATATGCGGTGTCCCCTTCTTAACTTTGCTGGCTGTGTTTACGAGATAGGGGCGATATGCCCCAATTGTCTGAGATGGGAAAACCCTTTTAAAGGGGTATTTAAAAGAACATGGCTGCCTTCTTCCAGAGACTGCAATACGTACATCTGTCCATGGGGTGTCAACTTGAGGAAACCACCCATATTTATTGAATCCTGGACAACCCCTTTAATGCACTGTATTCCAAAGTCTGACAAATAAATACAATGCAATATGAGGCAAGGCTTCAGTGCTCCTTATGTGACCTGGTGGTCAGTGGAATGAGTTAGTTGAGCATATAAATTAATTTTCAAGACAAACTTGGTTAAATACTGCCCACCATGTTCAAGGTGCTTTTTTCCAGAAACGCCATCATATTTGTCCATTAGCCATGTCTGGTACTGCTACTAATTCCTATTTAATTGAATAGTTGGAATACCAGACCAAACCTATGGACAAGAGAAGGGGTGGGATTCAAATTTTTAACAACAGGTTCCCTACTCAACAGCGGACACGCGGCGTCACGACACATGTTTACATATACATACACCCTATATATCAAACATATATACACATACATAATTACACCATATATACACTACACATATACTACCCAACTTTTAAAAAGCCTAAGGAGCTAAACTATAGAATGGAAGCGCTCATCTCCAGCTGCCGCCACCAGAGCACCAGAACGCGATTCAGCTGGTAACACAGTTCTCCGATCTGGCTGTAATTTTAATAACCAGATCTGGAAAACCTGAGGGAACTGGCTGAATCCCATGCCTGGACAAGAGTCCTGGACAACCCCCTTTAATAAGTTCATTTAATATGTAATATAATTTACCATTATTTTACCCAGGTTTCAGTTTTTGCTATTTTTCTATTTATCAAACCTAAAAATAACAAAATGGCTCAAAGTCGATGAATTATTAATGACCATGTATTCCATCTCTGAAACTGTGGTTTATGCGTTCTCATGCCTATGTGTGCTCAGGATATCAATGTATGCATTCACGAGTCGTCTTGTATTAATTTAAAAGCAAACCTACATTTCCTTAATCCGGTCCACTGAGCCTAAGATTTCTTACAAGGACAAATTCCATTATCTCATCATTTCTATGACTCTTTCAAGTACATTTATTTGGGTAAGTAATGAAAATATCCTTGTTATAAAAACTGGTTTAATATCATCTGCGCCTGCAAAGAAGCTTGATTTATTGAATATATCCAAATTGTATTGGCTCCAGAAATAGAATTACATTATATGACTGCTCATCTCAGATGTGTTTAAAAAGTTGCAAAATTTCCAGTTTTTAATGGGGATGACTCCTTTACCAGTTCTTGTCTTCCTAATTATTTCTGTATCTTGATACTTTCTCAAACTATGTACGTTAAAGAAAATTTCTGAGTTTTTTAGTTCCCTTTTCTGTACATTATAATCCACACTTGAATACTGTTGCCTTCTTTGCACTATAATTTTATTTCTTAAAATATACTGTTACAATGGCAGGGGCATTGTATATGAACGGTTGGTGTGACGGCATGATGACTACCATTGGTTGGCACCATGTAAGTGAGGAGTATTATATCTTTCTACCTACATAATGATGGGGGTACAGATTATATTGCTCAACTATGTCTCACTGTGGAAACAGCTAGTACTTCTTCCTTGTCTCTCGCTGTAATGATGTAGGAAAAGATAGCACTGCCTCCTTGTCTCTCGCAGTAATGATGTAGGAACAGATAGTACTGCCTCCTTGTCTCTCGCTGTAATGATGTAGGAAAATATAGTACTGCCTCCTTTTTTCTAACTGTAATGATGTAGGAACACATAGTAGTCCCTCCTTGTCTCTTACTGTAGTGATGTAGGAACAGATACTACTGCCTCTTTTTCTCTCATTTTAATGATATAGAAACAGACACTACTGTTTCCTTGTCTCTCATGGTAATGATGTAGGAACAGATAGTACTGCCTCCTTGTCTCTCACAGTAATGATGTAGGAACAGATAGTACTTCATCCCTGTCTCTCACTGTAATGATCTAGGAACAGATACTACTGCCTCCTTTTCTCTCACTGTAACGATGTAGGAACAGATAGTACTGCCTCCTTTTTCTCACTGTAATGATGTAGAAACAGATAGGACTGCCTCCTTTTCTCACACTGTAATCACATTAGGAACAGATAGTACTGCCTCCTTGTCTCTTACTGTAGTGATGTAGGAACAGATACTACTGCCTCCTTTTCTCTCATTTTAGTGATATAGGAACAGATACTACTGCCTCCTTGTCTCTCATGGTAATGATGTAGGAACAGATACTACTGCCTCCTTTTCTCTCACTGTAATGATGTAGGAACAGATAGTACTGCCTCCTTTTTTCTCACTGTAATGATGTAGAAACAGATAGGGCTGCCTCCTTTTCTCACACTGTAATGACTTAGAAACAGATAGTACTGCCTCCTTGTCGCTCGCTGTAATGATGCAGTCACAGATAGTACTGCCTCCTATGTCTCTCCTGGTAAATGTTTTCACAGACATGTATCTCCATATAAATTACATACTATAAATGCAGATATTACTACCTCCACGTCTCTCCCTCCCTTTGCAATGGCCCTCATTGTCCTTACACCATATTATCGGCTTCAGGCATAATGCCATGTCACATATGAGAGTGAACAATGGGGCAGGTTAATTAACACTTGGAGCGCTAGGTCATTATGTACCTGGCAGGTGTCTATGAGGAGGGCTTTGGCAGCCCCCTGGGAATTGGCCCACCAGGAAGTTTCCCAGTAGGGTCTATGGCCAGTTTGTCCCAAATATATGCATGCAGATGATACTGCCTCTATGCCTCTCCCTTTAAATTATGTATTCATAGACAGTATTGATTCAATGTATCTCTCTGCAAATTATGTAGGCACAGAGAAAACTGCCTCCCTATATCTTTCTTTAAATTATGTAGGCACAGATAATACTGTTTCTGTTTCTCATTTTTCCAATTATGTATTCACAGACAGTACTGCCTCCATGTGTTTCCTTGTAAATAATGTAGATACAGATAGTACTGCCTCTAAGTATCACCCTGTAGATGACGTATTCGTAGATAATACTGCCTCTTTGCCTCTACCTTTAAATGCAGTATTCAGAGACAGTACTGCCTCCATGTACCTCCCTGTAAATGATGTATTCACCAAAATCATTGTATTCAGAGATAGTAGTGTTGTCAGGAGTTCTCACATTGTGACTGGAAGCCAAGCCAACTAAGTTTCTGACTCTGTGTCCAATCAGAGTTGCCAACCAGAATTTTTCTTTTTTCTGGACAACTTATCACAAAATCACGGACAGTCAACAATTTTTACGGACAAATTGGAAAACCATTATAAATTATGAAGATTATGAGTAATACCTGTCTATAGCTCAATACACTGATAAGAGCTCATTACCAGTATTTACTGTGAGCTGTAAAATGATGAGAATTACCACCAAAATAATCTAGTCAACTACCACCAGCCTCAAAAAAATCACGGACACATCTATTTTTGTTTTCACAGACACAGGAAAAAAGTCACCTGTTTTTACGGACTGTCCAGAAATTTCTGGACGGTTGGCAACCCTGTGTCCAATCCCAGAGCTAGTCCCGGAATTTTTGATTGACTTGCCTGTGAATTTTAGTTTGTATTAGACTTTATACTGTACAACTTCCTAATGACTTTTCTGGTACTGACTTCTGGCTTCTTTTTGGATTAATCATGTGGCTGCTGTTCATGCTTATATCAACTTTCCAGGCAACTAACCTTGGCTTATGGTTAAAATATATATAAGCACTGGTTATCTGGAGTACATAGACAAAAAAACGTAGTGTTTTATTGATATCCACACAATAATTAAAAACAGTAATACTAAAAATGAATGACCATAAATCAATACTATCTAAATAATCATACATATATATGTACTCCAGATAACTAGTTTCTATGCAAAACACTAAGTTTTTGGCCTTAGTATTACTGTTTTTAGTATTACTAATTTTTAATTTTTAGTATTACTTTTTTAATTATTGTGTGGATATCAATAAAACACTACGTTTTTTGTCTATGTACTCCAGATAACGAGTGCTTATCTATATTATAACCATATTTTTCTTCTTACTGACTGGGTGTGTCTGAACTAGACAGTGCACCAAGTCCATAATAATAAGGTAGAGTGAGCCGCCATATTTTTTGTATCAACTAACCTTGGCTTGCCTCTGGATTTACCTGTCATTTATTTCATTGTCCTTGTTTGCCTCTCCTGAATTTGACCCTGCTTGCTGACTTCCCTTTTCGTACCTCCCAGTTTATTTTGGCAGGTCTGCTACTGGTGTGCTCTGCACCAGTCTTCTGGATTAACCTGAATCCCTGGGACTATAAACTAAATCCCTAGCAGCGAAGTCCATCCATCCTGGTAGCGGACTCTGATGAAGAATCTAGGGGTACCCCTATCTTCCTACCAATCAGAGTGGTCTTGGAAGTCTGGTAGCAGTTTTTGGGTTCACTAGATGTGGTCTGGACAGTGACAATTGCCTACATGTATCTCCCTGTAAATTATGTATTTGCAGGCAGTACTGCCTTAATGTCTCTCCCTGTCAATGACATACTGGAGTCACAGACAGCACGGTCTCACCTAGTAAATGATGGTACAAAACGTACAGCTGCGTTATCTCTACCAATATATGTATCTGTCTCTTCCTGTAGTTTCTACCGCCCTCTTTATTTGCTTTTTATTTTGTATTTTTTTGTTTTATTTTATATTGTTCTTATTCCTTTCTTATATCGTAGCGCATAAAATATGTATATATGTGTATGAGTACTTATAGTACCCCTTTAAATCATACTTTTACCGTGTGCATTTAAGTGTTATGTTATGTTATATTTAAGTCTTATGTTGTTGTCATGAACACTCTATTATAAAATTGTACATGTAGTAGCAAATAGTAAGTACACCATTAACCATAGATAATTGCACTATCCTTAACATGGCCAATACATTGAGTGGCATGCACTTTCTCGTGAGGTTCACATGTCATATATCTCAAGTGCAGGTCAATAGCCTGTACAAATCAATCAGCCAGGAGTATAGTCAGCAGTTCAGGAAATGATTGCCTGCCACAGAGGAATTGGAGAGAAACATCAGTAAACACAAGGTAAAGTCTCATATTGTCCAAAAAAACAAAAGAATTCTGAAATAGTTCATGCATGAGACACGTTCTGCTAAAAATCTTCAAGGAGGATCTAAAGAATTTAGAAAACTGATGTAGTGTAACATTAGAATATTTCATTTTTTTGCAGTTTGTTGCTTTATCTTTCAGGTTTTTAGTTGAGTTCACGCTTGAGTTTGTCGTTACTTTTATGTGCAATTTGTTTTCTATATTAATTATATATGCATCCTGGAGATCAGGGTCCAGATTCATAAATCCCCGGCAATCAGCTGCTACAGCCAGTCATACATTTCTCTTTCGAATGAATGGCTGATCATGTATAATATTGGTAGGCCATAAAGTGACTCTCCTCTTTGGACCATAAACCTGGGACTCAGGGGTGATAGCTCTTTATGACATCCATATGTTTTAGTCATCATATGGAAAGAAATTGTCTTCATGAGATTTCACCTTTAAAAGGTTTATGTCATGACTGATGTAAAAAATGAAAATCAGACATCATATAGTACATGACAATCTCTTTATAACAAAGCTAGAACCAGCCCTGTATCTCATATGAGTCCAGAGTTTCCCCCATTCATTTCTCTAAATGCTCTGCTAGATTTAGATATCTTGGGGGGGTGTCCTTTCTCAGGAGACATGTCCAGATTAATGATGAAACTGAGCGTGTGCGACCACCCCAGTTAGTGAACATGCACATTACTAGATTGAACATCAGGTAGCTCCATGTAATTACAATATCTCACTACAGGATCATCTTTTTAACAGAAAGTAAATAAGTAACTCGTTTTTCATGTTGAATTATATTAAAATAGCATTCAATGGCGGCACATCACCTGTAAAGGAACCTGTTTATTTCTATGGGATATAGCTCAGAATAAGTATTACTGAACTGAAACACTATCAATGACATTCCATGGAAATAAAAGGATTCTATTAAAGGGGACATCTAATGAAGTTAACCTCAGGAAGACATTTTTAGAATTGAACGGAAAAATAGTAACAAGGCCAATGTGAGAGCATGTTGAGAGTAGTGATGCTGTATCAACAGAAAGGCCATGACTTATGGGCCCACTGGTCTACAGGACCCAAATAGATCCCAATGGAACAAGTATAAGCTAATTTTTTTTTTTTTCAATTTGTACCATACAGTAATTCTTTGAATGCACGTAGGATCAGACATTGTTCTTTGGTAATCTGCATTTAAGGGGTTATCCAATTGTACAAATACCCCCCACAATGCCCGAGCTGCTCCCATAGACAATACTTACCCGGTCTGGGTCATTCCGGATCCCTGGGCAGCCATTGCTGCATCTCCCCGTCACGCGGATCAAAGCATCCTGTGAGGGGAAACTGCCAATAGCAGGCCATGACGGTGACCAGAAATCATGGCATCATGGGCATTGTGGGGGTATTTGTACTATTGGATAATCCCTTTAAGAAAAGTTATATTTATTTATTTTCAGAACAAGCATTGATCAGTAATGTCCAGGCATTGAAACAGATAAAGTCAATGACCTCCATTATAAATCGGTAGGTGTTTTGCACAATGCCTGCAATATTATAATTTACAGCTTTTCAAGTCTATTTGCTACTTTAGTTGCTTCTGAGCAGGGTAGATGGGTACATTAGAGTACTCATATATGTAAACAGTGAGGTGAGTCCACAAGTGCACTGACAGGATTCCAGTTGGACAAGGCCATTCACGAGCCATCAAGATCGTGTATAATTTATTGAACGTATGCTGTTAGTTGCCTAATGGTCCATTAATCATTTTGTTTCCTTGTACATTGCACCTTTTATTGACCTACTGCACTGTAAGCCATCTCTGACTATACTTTTGCTTGGTTTTAAAGTATTGATCAGTTCGTAATAATTATAGAGAAGAAACGTATTTATTTTGCTGATAGATTATTCACATAAGACATAGATACATGGGTCATCTAGAAACATCTGGACCTCAACCATATTATGTGATTTATGATACTGGCGACCTATTGTTTAGGGCCTGCTCAGATACCAGGGTCTGGATACAACTGTTACCTCTGCACAATAACGGCTATGGGGCACAAAACCATTCTGTAGTGTTTCTTTTTTGGTACATGTAGAGGATTGGACATGCATTTCCTTTTCTTTTTACTGTCTATTACAAAGGCTATGACTATGGAGTTTGAAAGCTGAAAGGACCCTCTTAGAGGAAAAAACCCTGTGTCTTCATTAGAAGAATAATGGTGACTTCTGCTGGCAGCCAAGGTACATTCTGCTGCCCTTGAATTGGCCAACACTGCTTATGTGTAACAGGCCTTGGAGTCCCCTGTACAAACTAACCAGGTTGACTTTGGCTGGTCCTAAGGGCATTATCCTGGTGATCCCATGGTTTTCACCCTTTAACCCCTGTAGAGGGATCTGGCCTTCACTGCAGGATACCCATCAGGCTGCTACCTCTTGAAATAGTCCCAGTGCAGTTGACAGCTGACTCATAGGGGCCAGAGACACCTGTGCAAAGTACCAAGAGGTCAGGCAATACTTGTAATCAGTAAACAGGCAGAGGTCAGGGCAGGCAGAGCTTATGCAATTCCATGAAATTAATCTGAGGTCAGGGCAGGCAGCAAAGGGTCAGTAACATAGTAACATAGTAACATAGTTTATAAGGCCGAAAAAAGACATCTGTCCATCCAGTTCAGCCTGTTTTCCTACAGTACAGTAGACAGGCTAAGGCCAAGGTTAATAGGCATAAATTCAGTACACGGGCAGCCAATTAGAATAGCGCACTTCACTAAGCTCAGACATGGAGTGGGAGGCCAGTCCAGAATTCATAGCATAAGCTGATTAGCAATTACAAGCAGTCGTGCAACTGCACACAAGGCAAGGAGAGGATGAGAGTGGTGCTGATGGCAAAAATAAGAGCACTAGTTATAGTTAAATAAATAATGATACTAATAGAAATAGCAGGGCAATGACAGACACTGGCTGACAATGTAACGTCCTATGAGCAGGGCTGGCCAATCCAAGAGCAGGGCTGGACAAGCAGGAAGTGTCTTGGACTACTAATGCACAGCCTACATCAGGTAGTCTGAGAAGAGGTACAGCCATCTTGGATGCCAGAAGTAGTCCAAGAATTAGCTGATCTGCTCCTGAAATGATGAAAAGGAGGTCTCTAAGGACATATTCTTCTCATTCCCCAGTTAATGTGATTTTTTTTTCTTGAACCAGTGGGTCGCTTTTAAATTGTATAGGCATTTGTAAGAATGATCTTCCGCCTTATTTATTGGATTGGGTTTACCACAACTATGTAATACAGATAGTAAGGGTCCTCCAGAGCCAAAGGAGTTCTTGAAAGGGATCCCCAGTATAGAATCCCCCATATGACATGATATTAATAGAGCATATGGAAAGGGGCTTCTTTATGAGACAACTCCTTGAAGGCAGTACTACAATTAATGACAATAAGATGAAATTGGTAGAAATCAGTATATTTTCTCTTTGCTGTACTGGAGGATACCTGGCTAAGCAACTTGGACTAATAGCACTGAACCTGGCTAAGCAACTTACTAATAGCACTGAACTTTAAAGGGAACCAACAGCAACGGATCCGTTCATCATGGCATTGATAGAACCATATTATACATGGGTACTCCACATATGTCTCTCATCCATTATGAATGAAGAGAATAGTCTCTGGCATTGTCATTTAACAGTGATGTCATGCATATGTGTTAACCCCACAGCTACCGGGGGTAAACGACAGTGTCATATTGCAGGATGCTATAATGCACGTATAACAAAATAATAAAAAAATGTAAAATGTAGAAATGCTGGATACAGTTATTGCGGCTTGTGTTTGTCATGTATAAAGTTTCTGTTACTTAAAAACAAAACCCTTAGCTCACAGTGATAACTGGCAAGTGAGCGCACAATGCTCTTACCTTTGCAGTCAGGCAGGCGGCACAATGTGCCCTCTAATTGCCACTTACCAGCAAGTGTTTAAGTTCTTCTCCTGATAAACCATTGTTCATGTTCTTACCAGAAGGGAAACAGTGACATCTAGTGGACACTTTGCATGTCCTAACGTTCTTCTGACTCTACAAAGTCTGAGTTTAACCATTAGAGATAAGCACAGTATTTTGCTAATTTAAAGTGTAATTCCTGTCTTTTCAAATGGCATATGGCCAGGCTATGCTTCTGATCAGTGGGGGTGTGAGCTCTGAGTCCTAGGCCTGTCCTAAGAATGTTGAATTTCCATGCACAGTGGATGGAAGGGATTTGTGCTGCGCAGGCAAAAACTGTGACAGAACTGCATTACTTAAAGGGGCTTTCCTATGTTATATAGTGATGGCATACTATGGATATGCCATCTATTTATGATGGCTAAGGGGTCTGACTTTTGGGACCCCTACCAATTTTAATTCAAGTGAATGAAGCAGGCCACAGTTGCTTGCACAGTCAGTGGCTAGCAATCAGTGGCGTACATAGAGAAGTAAGGGTCCCATAGCAAGGATTAAAACAGGCCCCCCACACAGGACAGAAGGGTTTCCGCCTAAACCCTTTTCAATAACCCTTGGGCTATTTTTCCACTGCCTCATTTGCTAAAAGTTGTTCCTTTAGAGGGTAGAGTCCTCAGATAATCCCAACTAAGACTGAGTCCCCTCTTGCCCTGGCCCCATAACAGTCGCATGGTCTGTCACTATGGTGGTTACGCCCCTTCTAGCAATGCAGGAAAAGCATAAAAGTGAAAGCAGCACTTAAAGGAGTTGTCCTATGACAACGTATCCACTATCCACAGGAAATGGGATAGGAGGCTGATCTAGGGAGTCTGACTGCTAGGGCCTCTGCAGATCACTAAAATAGGGGCCTGTGTTCCCCGTCTGAATACAGTGGCAGACATGCATGTATATCTGCAGCTCTGTTCAACTCTGTACGCATGCATTCCGCGTTTTGTGGATCGGAACTTCTTTTCCTATGATAGAAATGCCTGTGAAAAATAAGACATGCTCTATCTTTTTTTCTGGGGCCATGCAACTGAGGTGCAGATGTGGACGGCATACCGCATCTTTTACGGCCCCATTGAAATGAATGGGTCCACATCCTATCTACAAAACTGCGGAACCGATGCAGACGAAAATACAGTCTTGTGAATGGGCCCTTAATAGTTGCAAAGACCCTTAAAGCACACATCAAGATTGGGGACTCTCACTCTGAGCTGCTTGGGTATAAAAAAAATCCAGCATCAAGGATAAAACTTCATCTTTATTTCTTCATTGAAATGGCACTGGCATGTTTCAGGTGAAGACCACCCTTACTCATAAAATACAGATGATGTCCGTGTGCATTCCGTATTTTGTGGAACGGAACATCCGGCCCCTAATAGAACAGTCCTATCCTTGTCTGTAATGTGGAGATTTTCTATTCTTTTGTGGAACGCTCATACGAAAATGGAATGCACACGGAGTAACCTTTTTTTGCCGACACATTGAAATGAATAGTTCCGTTTACGTTCAGCAAAAAAACGGAAAAGGACACAGAAAGAAAATACGTTCGTGTGCATGAGCCCTTAAAGCATCATTAATTCTATGGCGCTATAAATTAGAGATGAGCGAAGGTATCAAAAATTCAATTTGGTGGCTTCGCCAAAGTTCACAGAGAATTTCGGTTAGATGCAAATTACTTTGTCAGGAATGGCATTCCAGTAATGAGCGCAATGACAGGGAAACAGCAATAGCGCCAGCCCCTTCACCCCTCAGATGCCGCGTTCAGTGCCAATCGCAGTATCTGACAGTCACATTGAGGC